>KK117328.1:661763-701609 GCA_000611955.2 Stegodyphus mimosarum
TGGACTAAAGGACGAAGCCGTATGGCCAGCCAAAGCAGGCATGTACGGAGTAGTTGATGCCTGAAAAAGGAGCACATGTATATCGTGAATTAAAAATGTAATATGGTATTAAATACACATAACACATGATAATATTTATAATATGCGATTAAATAGTTTAATTTTCTAATATCCCTGCATTAAAATTTTATATTAATTACATCATACTTATTTCAAAAGACAGATGGTACAGTCGCTAGTGAAATCAACCTGCAGTTTAAATCACAACGCATTTGGAAAAAAAAGACGCAGTTTCAAAAATGCCCTTTAATAATTTCTTTCTTTATCCCATAAATTACACATCTGAATGACGTAATGCGTTTTATATGTGCCAGAGAAGGAAGCTAATTTTTAACAATGCAGCATGCAATTCAAACTTTAATCAAACGTCATATGCTAAGATAAAGTTCCCATTTTAAAAAATATTTTGCTGTTTGTGAAGAAATATTACCCGAAAGCAATAAAATAACAATTAGCAGAACAAAACTGTCTCGGCCATTTCGCAGAGAATGAATTTAGAAGCTAATATTTCTTTGTATTACTTTGTTAATGATATCATCACTTTGTTCTACACTTGCGTGATCTTAGAGGTAAACATTAAGTGTTACAAAAAGAAGTGAATGTGATAAAACGGTAATTAAATAAAGATTATTATGAAAAAAGGGCAACTCATATTACATTTTGTACAGCTTTAGTACAGAAGAAATAAACCATTTAAGATATTAAAGGAAAGAAAGACTTAGAAAATTACATAAAACCCCTTTCAAATGTTTAAATGTGCAAAATACGACAGCTACTACAATGGCAACACTAGAAATAACAACAAAACCAGAAAGCTTTTAATGTACGATACGTACAGACGGCAACTGCGAAGAGGAGTTAACTTTGAGATAGCCCTGTATATACGCATAATTAAGGCACTGAAGAAATTACTTAATTTAACTATAATGGCATTTTTACAGTTAGTCTATTTTAGTTACTCTTTTATGAAACATGCTGGGAAAAATCAGTATCCTTACCAGAGAAGAACCATCACCAGACTTACCAAACTATTATTTTTATGTATTCCAAAAACTCAAGCTTTTAGCTCAATATCCCGCGTTTATAATCTTTTACGCTCATTTAGTAACTTACGGAAACACAAAGAAGATTTTATCTTTAAGCCTGACAAAGTATCTGGTAAAATAAATTAGTCGAAAAGTACAAAGAGAAGTTTAAATATCTTGAAAATTCAACTGGAGCAGCTTGATTTGAGGATTCGTATTAAATAACTTAGGCTTTTGGTTGTATCGTCTACGGAGTATTTGACAGTATTATTATTCATCTAGAAAGTAAGGGAAAAGAATTTTTAATCATTCTGCAAACATGATTGATACATTTGATAAGTATTTACGGAACAAAATCTTCTTCGTGTTTTTTTCTCTTTTATTAACAAACTTATAAATGTTTTTGTTTATAATGATTATATACCTATATATAATGCCGCATAAATTCCTTTCTTTAAAAATAATTGCATACCTACATATAATCCCGCATAAATTCCTTTATTTAAAAATAATTATATACCTATATACACTGGTGAAATAAATTAAGAGTATTTGCATATTTTATCGAATTGCATGAAAGGAATTGAACTGAAGGACAAACCACTGCTTCTAGATAAAAATGCAACTCTTGTACAGCAAATATGTAAGCGTACACGTGAGTGTATGCAGAGCTAGCAGAAAAACAGGCTTTATAAGCGCGTGGAGGGTAAGACGAATTCTGTTCGCTAGCACACCTCGGCAAATTTCTTGGTGTTATCTTGCAGCAATCGGTTAAATTCACATCAGAATAGTAAAAATGAGTAACCACCAACGTTTAGATGATGGAATGAGGTGGCGAATTGTGGGGAGGCTAGAGGCAGGCCAGTCGAAAGTTCAGATATGCAGAGACTTTAATTTAACGCCCAGCGTCATTTGTAACCTATGGAAACAGTTCCAGGATACTGGATCCATGAGAGAAAGCCTGGGCAAGGTCGTCCAAGAGCCCCACCGACCATAGAAGGATCGCTATTTGTCCACTTTTGCGAGGCGTAACAGAGGGGCTACAGCTTCTCAGCTCTCTCGGCACCTGTATGTAGCCACAGGAACACGTGTAACACGGGTGACTGATTCCAAAAGACTGAATGAGAGAGTGTTGTTTGCCGGAAGACCGGCTGTTTGCGTCCCTCTCACGTCTACGGACAGGAGAGTCCGATTAGCATGGTGCAGGCAGCATAGTGATTGGAGTACGGAGCAATGGGCGACCGTTCTGTTCACTGATGAGTCCCGTTTTAGCCTAAACACCGATTCACGCCGTACTTTCATGTTGAGAGAGCCAGGGATCCTCTACCTACCCTCCAATGCCCGCGAAATCAAAAATTATGGCGGTGGCGGTGTAATGGTCTGGGCAGACATCATATTGGATGGCCGCACACCTCTCCACGTCTTTGATGGAAGCTCTATGACTGGTGAGAGGTATAGGGATGAGGTCTTGGAGCCCTATGTTTGCCTTTTCCGGGGTGCAGTGGGCCCCGAATTCATCTTACAGAACGATAACGCGAGGCCACATAGAGCTCCTCTGGTCGGCAATTTTTCGAGAGTGAGGATATTCGCCGGATGGATTGGCCAGCCACGTCTTCAGACCTCAACCCTAGAGAGCATGCCTGGGACGCTCTGGGGAGGACAATTGCAACTCGCAGCCCCCGTTCGAGAACCATCCAGGAACTGAAAACAGCGTTGCTGAATGAGTGGGACTAATTGCCACAGGCACTGATAAACTTCCTTATTTCCAGTATGACATCACGCTGCGGGGCCTGTATGGCTGTAAGAGGGGACCATACCCCCTATTAACCCATTTCTTTTGTGTCTTCTGCAACCACTGTTTAAGACCTTCAGACTCCCGTGAGTTTTACACACGAACATGTATGTCTATCATAACTGTTGAATGTTTATTTTGTTTGTATTATATCAAGCTATGTTCACACCAAATTTTATTAAACTCTGTCCAGTAGTTCTGGAGATCGTAGATCAAATATGAAAAAACTCTCTTTTCATTTCACCAGTGTATAATCCCGTACATAGAAATTAATTATTCGAATATTTATACTATAAGCGAATTAAATTAATTTACGTTACATGCATATTTCAGTAGAAGTTCGTGTACATACTGAATTAAAATTTCATTTTCTGAGAATTAAAATTTTGGAGCTCCGACATCTAAGTTAGAGTTTTAAGTTACTTAAAATGAATTCGTAATTAGGTATTAGTTATTGAATTAGTGATTTAATAAATAGTTAAATAGTGATATTTAGGCTGCCATTCTATACTCAGACATTTTTTGGAATACGCTACAGGGAAAAGATTCTTATTTGGACATTTGAAGTTCTTTCAAAAATTTATTTCATTTTTACTAGGATGTTACTTCAATACTCGATACAATGTCAAAGCCCAAATGAATCCAGTTCTCCTCCAGTATGTCTCGTAGTTATATGTATATATATATACTTATATACTCTACATCGTCACAGGCTCAAGTTTTTAATATACTGTTAGTCGAGTCAGATAGATAGAATGCAGAGAATAATAACAATGCTTCGTGAGGGAGAGAACAATAACAGGCTTAACCTAGATGGAAAAAATTAAGAACATCATTATATGCGCTCACGCCTTTAGTAAATGCCGCTTCCCCCCATTACTCTCCAAAAAGAAAACAGCTTTTCTTTTCCAACATTAGTTTCTTCCTTTTAATCAGCAGAATTCTTTCTTCCTACACAATGGCAGAGTTGGGCGGGACCATTTTGTCCGTCTCTCTAATTTGTTTGACTCGCGGAGCTCTTATCTTTCTTTTGTGATTTCCCATTTCGGTCAGGTACGACAGGACAGGCAGACGTTTCTTGTCAACGGCGTCGTAAAATTGGGATCCTCTGCCCATTAGAACAAGGCGATAAATCTTCCTTCGGGAAGGCTTATGGCGGCGACCGTTTTGGCGACTTTATCTGGAGATTTGAGTTTCACAGTGTCGTCATCTGAGCTTTGGGTCAAGCGTTGGAACTAAGCTGAAGCATAAGATTAAACCAACTTGTGGGAGAAAAAGCGAATCCTTTTTTCAAATCCGTATTTAATAAAAAGGAAACAAAAAGAAACTACACCATTAAATCAATACCTATCACTAATGTGAAAGAATCAATCAATTGCGCATTAAAGCAAGGAAATGAATATCCAGTAACAAAATAAAATAAGTTTTTTAATAAAAGGCTTTTATGAAATGAAAAATACATAAAATGACAGAAAAAAAGATGCCGGTTGAATGGAAAGAAAATAGATATAATAACAAAGCAATACCAGGAAAAGCAAGCTCATGAAGAACACGTAGATGAAATTTATTCTTATTCTTATTCAATAGTACATAAGTTTCGACTGATGACATAGTAAAAATAACAACAATGAGAACACAATAAAAGTAACGTCGTATAAAACTGGAATTATTTTTGAATTATAGACGTATTTTAGGAATTTTCGCAGTAAAAAGTTAGAAATCTGCGCTCCAGCGGATGAAGAGTCTCATTCAGTAAAACAAGCAAATTTTCAAATTGCTTTATGCATTATCACTATCACGATTGAGCAGAATTAGATTATTCAATCGTTACCAAACAAACAACTATTATTTGCCTGCGTGAAGAGACAACTTTGTGGAGGCTGTTCGAAGAGAATTGGCTCCCATTTAAGTTACCCATGAGAAAAATCGCGAATATGTCATGTAACAGCCCGCTCAACAACCGAGAATAGACACCGAACCGTCCCATAGCTATATTAACACTTTTATAAAACTAATTTAACGAGCTAAAAATATTTATTGTAAATGCAAGGACGGATACTGATTAATGTAATGATCATAACGAAGGAGACTAGTGAAAAGATGTATGCCTTTAAGTCACGTATTATAGTAACCGCAAAAACCTTTTTCTATAAAGAGTATTGTGAGATCAAGATTTGAATTTCATTATAATGTATGCATTACTTTCTTCACTATTACACATTAAAAATACATTTCATTATCTTTCAAATGCATTTCCCTTTTATTATACAGCATTCATCATCCAGTAGTTTAGTAAATGGATTTTAACTGTAAGTTTGTTTCCTTCCAAGTATAGCACGCTTGCAGTGAAACACATTTCAAAATTGGGAAATTACATTTATACGATAGTCTCAAAATTGCGTTAGTTTTACTACTCGTCCAGTTCTCAAAATGAATTGGTTATTATTAATCAGCAGTTACATTAAAATAATTATCCAGTCCATAAAATGTATTATGAAGTGACTGCAACTGATGATAGACTAAAGATTTCAAAACCTTTTCACAGTGGCCTTTATTTGATTTGTAAAAATGCCTACTACTAACACTTCAGTTTTCAAAGAAGCACAATGAATAATTTTCCAAAAACAAAATGTCCCACATGACACATCACGTCTGCTGTTAAACATAATTATTTCCCCAAGAAATATGTGGTTGAAAAATTAGATTTGTTACTATGGAAATGCGTTTCCCCCCATATCTTCCCAATTTAAACAAGGAAAAAAAAAGATTCTCTTGTTTGAGCATCATAAAAAGTAATTTTCTGATTTCTATCTTTTTATCCTATTGCCTTGCGTATTGAATTCCATATCGATTAATGACTCATTTCTTTCCTAATTTGTTTTCACAATATCTACCAACGAATAGCCAAAGAAAGATACTTTAAGATGTTAAAGTCTTTTCGAAGCTTAATAAGCATGTTAATGAATGGCTTTAATTCGACACATTCAATACAAAGTGATTCTCAGAAAGTGATTCTCAGACTATATGTTTATTACTGATAAAAATAAAGACTAGTATTGTGAAGACTGATGAATGTGGATATATATATATATATTAGAGTTTGTTCTTAAATATGTTATAATATAGTACATAAAGAATGCTGCATTCAAATTATGAAAAAATACAGTTCAGAAGTCTCTAATGCATAAACCATTAGGTTAATAGAAATGCATCAACATAAACCGGAAAACAGGTTTTGTTAAAAATGAAAGAAACATCTTATCAACATACATTATATCGCATATGCGATAAGATACATTTTATACTATGCATGAAATTTCATGAAATGAAGTTTTAAAAACTAAATACAATGAATGTAATCATTTTATGTATTCAGAGCAGCACCAATGCATATTTTACATAATTGGAATCTAAAATCTTTGAACACTAACTCGACAATAAAAATTTTCAACTTTGCTTTATTTAACGTTATTGCAAACAAAAGAGTACTAGTACTAGCACAACAAATTATACAATTTTTTTATCTCAAATACTGAACGCTTGTGTTCTGTTTTTTAAATTTCTAATCAAATATTTCTGCGCTTTCATGAAATTCCGAAAAGGAAAAATACTCAGAAGTATGCTGTATGGACAGTGAAAAGTTCATTCTTTATTAATTTTAAAACTCCTACCCATGCTTACATTTTATTTCATTGCTTAAATTTGTTTAGAAGCTTTGATTTCAACCCACGCGTTTTTTCAACCAAACACATTTGTCAACACATATTTGAAGTTACACCATGTATTAAAAACATACCACGGAATAGAAGGATACCTTAATGAATCGCGTGACATAAAACTGGAAGATAAGGGTTTTAGAAATATTTAGAGTTTGGAGTATAGGCAAAAAGTTCACATATGTATAAGAAAAAGGAACAACTGTTACAATTTCCTTACTGGGAAGAATTCGTATATAAATTTCAAGCACAACATCAACAACTCTTACTAATTATTTAAATTTCAGTTTTTTTATTTACCACAGAAAACACGCCAAGATCTGACTTGAAATTTTAAACTTATGCAACAGTTCTTTTATTAATTTTTAAACCAACCTGAATAAATAGCTACATATCTACAGGGAGTAAACTTTGACAAGAAACCCACAAAAGGTGTTCTAATTAGTTATTCAAAGAATGATACTTTGACATATTTTGACCTTTTTTATGACATAGAGGTACACGAATTTTATCCAAGACAAGGAATTCGAGAATGCTATGCCCCTGTTTTTCCGTAAGTGGAATGAGTCTTCATTCCAACGGTTACAGTAATTTCGTTAAAGTGAATGAAGCTATTTATGAAGTCGCCTTGCGTGACGGACGATACGTGGACCAAGAAATTATCCTTCCTTTGGAAGAAACAATATTAACTCAGCAGTCTAATCTAAAACTTACCAGGTAAGAATATTATGATCCAAAAACAGTTTGTATGTTTATTGCCAACCCGCATTTACCTTTTCGCTTCAATAAAAGCATTGCCCACCCTGGGGAAGATATTAGCTTTAAATCTAGCGGGAATTAGCGGTTGCATAAAAAGATGTAATTAAGTTACACAAAAATGGCAGCTGCAACCCACAGCTAAGCTTAGAGTTAGTCGTCACGTATACTGTCATTATTATGTTGCTATTATTTATTTGAAGCAGCCTTCGGGAATTTTCCATATCAGTGGTTAGAATCGTGTCAAACAAAGGGTGAATGAGGCATTTGCTTTAGTTAAAAACATAAGGGAAAATTAAAGCGAAAGTAATAAAAACGTATTTAGGAAGTACAATTTTGAGATTTGTTTCAGGTGTTAAAATCCGCACAGCTCAGAGTAAGGTAAGACCTGATTTTTAGCTATTAATAGATCACAAGACAGATTTAATAAATAAATTACACAATTTTGGTAAAACCTTGCATCTGAGAAAATTTCTAATCAAAATTAGCCTTTGCCTTTGGTTTCATTACTTTTGTGCTACCTTAAAACTTAATTTTATTATCAGTATGAGGTTAGTTACGCTTAGTTTGTCTTTTGCATTTAAATAAATTATAATTGATTGATTTTAAATTATTACAATTATTGCTGAAACGTAAGCTGCTGCTGTCAGTGTCAGATTCATAACATTTTTTGAGAAACTGAAACTTTGAGCATACAACCAGACATAGTAGAGGAGTTAAGACTCATCTTCTTATTCTAGACTTTCCCTTCGTATTTAAAGTTTACCTGTGATACAAACTATATGTAAGCCGAAGAATTATGCTTAAATTTTGTTTAAAATATGAACTTTTAAACATGTTTGGTCACACCGGAAAAATTTTATGATGCTGCTTATGCGCATGTTTGATATGTATGTGTGTCCTCAAATTCATATCGAAACTGATAACGCTGAAAAATAAAGAATGTCTTCAGTAGTAAAGAAAGATACTTACTTCAGTCTAACTTGGTTGAAACTAACTAGTTTATACCTGGTTTATAATTTGATTAAAACTAGCTTTTACAGAAAGAAGTATGGAACTTTTCCAAACAAAAGTTCAAAATACTTCATATACTTTCTTATATTACTTAAAAATCTGAGCACTAATCAGAAAAACAAAGCACTTAACCAAACAGAAAATTTGTAAAGATATTCTGAACACTATAAAATTTGCAAGCAGATGTCTTAGCTAATATAATATGAGAAGTCAGTTCACCAGTTTGACTTTCCATAGCCCACATTAGGTAAAGTTGTTAAAAACACTGACTACTTGTAATTACGTGCTTGGCGAGATTTTTGGCGGCAGAACAAAATAACTATACAAGGTATTTCCCGGTTGATTTCATGTGTAGCGTACATAATACATGACAGTTTCACTCAAAAATTGCTTCCCGAGTGGATTGTACTTTACGAAGATAGCTCTGGCACTCTCAGCAACATTAAATTACTGTCCTTGATTTCCTAGAACACTAAAGCAAAACATTTTATTTTTATTCTTTTATTAAAACCACAAATAATTTTAAAAATGTACATTTATTTTACTCGTAAGCTGCAGATATACCAAATTACTTTTTTGACTGTAATTTGCCCTAACCTATACGCAAAATAATTAAAGTCTCTAAATTATACAGTAGTTAGTAGAATTTGAAACCCTTTAAATTCAAAGTTACAAGAACTTGTTGCACGCTCATATTCATTGAGATGCTAGTTTAAACGCTATGATAACGGATTATCGATGTTATGAGCGCAAACAATAATTATTTGTAAAACCGATTATTTAATAAAAATAAAAAAAATTTATTCTGAAGAAAGCAAAATTTGCCAAGATAGTAACCCTTCTTCCCAAAAGTACAGCAACCCTACAGGGTAATAGTCTACCAAACTTGTGGGAGTAGTGATGCAGTCCAGAAGTCTAGGTATAAAACGCTTGGCGCCTACGAGACTAAATGGTATTAAAACTTCATCGCCTGGTCGCTTTGGCGTGGTCAAGTCCTACCGAAGATGCCCGCTAATGGGTTTTCCTTTCCTTTTTGGTGGTCCACTCATCTGATGACTGATTGTCTGCCAGCTGTTAATAAAGCTCGCTGAAGCTGGTAATTAAGCAACGGGTCATCGACAAGGCGAGATGCCAGACTTTCTCGCTTCTCCCATAGAAGTGCTTGGGTTGCTAGAAGGAATTAAAGTAGAGTTTTGAAGTTTGAAATCATCTGAAATGTATCCATTTACTCAATAACCTGCGCGAAAGGATATTGCAAATTCAAGCAAAGCATGTAATTGCTCTCTTGCCTATTTATGAACACACGAAATCTAGATTTAACGCTTTGGAACTGGATAAGAAATTTAGAACATTAATTTATTGCAGCCACATCTAAATACACTACCTAGTATTCAGTAATAAAATCATTACCATATTTCATTACTAAGATTGGCTTAAATACAAAATTTCAGATAATGAGGATTTCGTATGTTCGATTTCGGTGATAGGACGGCCATCATTAAAGTTATTAATTTTTTAAAGTTGCCTTTCTTTGACGCACATAGATTAAAGTGAGAACCTCTTTAACAGGAAACAAGCAATCAAAATTTCATACATGGAAAACGAGCAACGCAAACTTTCTTCCTCAGCTAATTTATATCCAGCAATATCAACTAGTATTGGACCTTACCATTGTTTGGCATCTTATTTCTAATTTATTTTGCAAATTAACGCGTAATGTACTATGATTCATTTCATTTTAAATTATTCAGTTAAGAAGCTGCAGAAAACTGAATTGCTAGGATAAGCCAAGAAAAGTAAAAATAAAAAATTCCTGAACTCGACATTGTCAATAATTCAGTCACGTTACGAAACTGCATCCCTGAATCACATTCCAGATTTTTTTACAATATTGTTGACTTTACAATACCGAAAAAACGATGAAGAACCATGGTCTCAAATTTTATGTACAGCATCTCTATAGTTTTACACATATAACACTTTATTGAAATTTAATATAATGTGCTCCGAAAAAGCTTTTTTTTTGTTTCCAGAGTAAGAATTCATTTATTTTAAGTACCTTTTCATTGCAATCTGAACATCCAATTTTTAAATTTTAAAGCAGAGTACCTTATTGACCTTATTGAGGAACATACATTATTGATCTTCATTACATTTTTTAGTTCAATGACAAGTAAGTATAAATTTGTATGAGATAATTTATGAAATTTCAAGAATATATCTTATAACAAAAAAGTATAAAAGATAATAACTGAAAATAAATACATAAAAATATAACAATTAACAGAAAATCAGATTAATTGCAAACACACACTAACAAACATTAATTTGTGATAACAGTTTTCGACGTTAAAATAAGAATAAACTATAAAAATAAGAATAAAAATTTTAAAATAAGACTAAAAAGTCAAAGAAAGGTAATTCGTTTCCAGTATCCCATTTTACCCTATCTAATCCACTTGCGGGAATAGGCTATTAAATTTAATATAGTCTTTTTTGAAGAAATTTTAGCAACTAGACAGCTAAACGGTTTATGAAAGCTTTGGTTGTCATCTTCCCTGTTCACATAATTCTGAGACAGAAGTACCACTACGTTGTCAATAAAATAAAAGATGATAAAGCTAGCTTTTAACAAAATCTCACTTTCGTAGGAAAATGAAACACGTCCTCAGCTATACATCATTTAGCAATTTTAATTTCCTTCAATGATTTGTATAATTGACTAAGTTTAAGATGCGAATGACATACAAAGAAAATTTATATATTTTTTGTATTACATAATTCGCGTCAGTTGTAAGAAAAGGATAACTTCGCAATCCAATATTTAATACGAAATACAAATTAATCGTTGAAATACTTTATTTTTCAATCGCGCGTTTACTTCTACAACTGTAATCTTTCAGTGTTTATCACTCGTGATTAGAAATAAAATTTATACCTAGGAAATATCTGCCTTAAAACCGAAAAATCGGCACTATTATAGATACTGAGAGATTAAAGTGGTAAAAGAGTAAACGATCTCTCCAGTTGAATTCTCCTTGATTCGAGTAATAACTAGTATTAGACACTATGAAAAATAAGCAGACCCGTAAATGCACTTATAAAAATCCCATCAGAGTGAAATAGTTCTGTATTTTAGACAAAAAGATTGAAATAAAAATACTGAGATGAGTAGGCTGCCTTACACGTCCTTTGTAATGAGTAATACGTTTTATTTTCATTTCATTAGTTTTTCAGACTTCAGTTTTATAGCTCCCGTTCTACTAGAGATATTGACGAAATTGAAATTGCGTTTTTCATGTCCTCGATTTTGTGTCAAAATAATTTATATTATAACACTGCTATATATAAATCTAATACATATCCTAAGTCGCACTTTCGAAATATGAAAAACACAAGTTGAATTTCATCAATCGGCCCAGTAGAACGGGAGATACAGAACTGTCCCATTTTGTTTCTTGCGCAGTGTACCACTATTCTTGCAATACGAAATAATAATGAAATGAGAATAAATTAAAATATATGTTTACTTGAAAGCGCAAACAAGCTTTGAAAAGTATACAATATTAATAAAGGATGCAGTTATTCCTTACTAGGCACTGAACTATTGAGCATATCCGGAAACTCCGATAATAGGAATGTACGTCATTTCACGATAACAGTCCGTTATGGAATTAGGAAACCGCATCAATATGATCTGTGCTAAATGTTTAAGGTCGGTTGATCTGTGGTTAATCTGCAAACAGTACATCTACCTTTCTCCAAAACGTATACAATAAATGAGCTATATATCAGAATATAAGAAATGAATCCTAAATTAACTTTCTGTTCAGTAGGCAGGTTTTAAAGGTTAACCTGCCTTACTGGACAGAAAATGCCTTATTGAACAGAAACCTTAAATAAATACCACTGTGTTCACGTCACAGGTGATTTGTCAAACAAATGGAATCTTCTAAGCCTACTAGCTCGAACGACACACTACTCCTGTGAATTCATTTATTTTTAAAAGTTACAGGAATAATATCAAGTCCCCGCTAAATCAAGGCTTTGAAGAATTGATTCGCAAAGAAAATCGGGACTTAACTCTATAAAAGTAGACAATTTTTTATTCTATTCTACCTGAAGACACTAACTAGGTCATAGCAGACTGTCATTTCTCTCATCCTCCCTTTGGTATCCTCAAAATATTGTGTCAACTGTATAGAGAGCAGCCCTCTAATTACACGCCCACTGTGAAGAAATGACCCTAAAACTATCACCCAACCCTATTCATATATATTACTACTAAAATAGAAAACGTTCTCCAAAACGGGTAAAAAGGAATCCCATGAGGTTATCTTTTTAAGTGACTTGTTTTTTTCTCATTTTTTAATCAACTGATACATTATTTCAAATACTTTATTTATATTTTATTTGTATTTTAGCACTAGTCAAATCAATGTTTTTAAATTTTATTTATAATTTTAGCACTAGTCAAAGTAACATTTAAGCACTGATCATGCATCCGACGTTTATTGACTTCATTTACCTAATATATAAATCAACCAATTACAGACATCGAGCAGTTAGTCACTACTTTGATTTCTGACATTATTATTACACACTTGGAAACATGTGAAAGTAAATACAAAGTATAAATGTTAAAATGCATGCAAAAAGGAAAAGAAGGGAGTAAAAAAGTGAATGGGTAGGTAAAATTGGAGCGTACATTCATGATACTCACGACAGCAGGGGTGAGTTGTGCGGCTGGTGGCTGCAGCAAGGGCTGCAGCGGCAACTGCTGCATAATGGCATTCTTCAAGGCCAAGTGATTTCTGCCGTTGATTAACAGCTGGTCCTTCAGGTGTTGAGGAGGGTGAAAATACTTGCATGGTGGCTTCTCTCTGTTGCAGCGACCCTGAAATAATCAGAAAGATTAACTTAAAAAAATTAAATGTACATTTACGTGACGTGAACAGAAACACTTTACAAGTATTAACCCGCAATCCCTACACTTCAGTAAAATATGGGACCTTGTATAAACTATGAATGCATCATAAAAATATTTACTAACTTACAGCTGAACTATTGTAGATTTAATAAACACATAACAGATAAATTTTATCCTTCAGTATTTATCAAAGTTTTTAATATGATCGAATGCAGCATACAAAATATTTACCAACTTACAGCTGAACTACTGTAGGTTTAATAAACACATAGCAGAGAAATTTTAGCTTTCCGTATTTATCAAAAGGTTCGTTTTTAATATGACAGACCAATGATGCGTTGATCTTGAAAACAGATAAATTAATCGTAAAATATTTTTCAGTATTTTCCCTTTTGAAATTCCACTGTTAAAAAGGAAGGTTCTCATAATTAAACGCACTTCCTGTTACATTAACGTTAATTAAGCGAGAAATTAGTTAAAACACAGCATTCACTAACTCGGTCTACAGTGCGCTCTTTATTACTTTACGTTCATTTATACAGGACAAAAACATAGACAAACCTCCAAATTTAAATCAAGTAAAAGGGAACAAGTTGTAATACTTCGGAGGAAAAAAATAAGACATTTGGCAAAATACAAAGAAATTCCATTAGGCCAAGAGCTTTGTGCAAATAAGCATGGTGCAAGATTTTGTGCAAATAAGCATGGTGCAAGATTTTAAAGGCTGGCGTATGTTCCATTCAACCAAAAGGCAACAGCGAGAAACATCATAAAAAAAGGACAGCAAAATCCTTCGTTTAACCGAAAAGGAATCGTCATTTTTAAAAATTATTCCTTAACTTACGTCTGCAATTAATACGGCAACTGAAATATGTATCAATTAGGACATTCAGACCAATACTGAAATGATCAGAAGACAAAAGATTTTCACTAAGTGGACGAAGATCACTAAGTGGTCGAAGGCCGTATAAGATACCGAACATTGTAAAATGGGACCTTTCATTCACTAAAATCCCTCAGATAACTAAGGAATGTCAAAAAGTGTTATTTGTTTGGCCGAACTGAAGTTCTTTTTTGAAGGCACACAACATGTAAGGTGTCAAAAAGGTGAAGATTAGAAAAATACAATGAATTTTTATCAACTATTAAATAGGATAGTGAGAGCGTAATGACGTGGCCGTACTTTTATTCTTGAACCAATACATCACTCTGAAAGAAATATGGGCCATCTTTAATCGAAATACATTCAAACTAGCGAAGCTACCCTGTATACGCAATAATATGAGTAGTTACCTCATTTATGAAAATGATAATGCTCTGAAATATTTTACTCGAGTTGTCACGTGTTTTTCTCAATAAAAAATTTTACTTTGTTACTATGACCTTCGCAACAACCTGACTTAAACAAACCGAAAATTTATAGTGTAATGAAAGAAATAATACTTTGCTGTAAGTAAGAAAAATATCTAAATCAGCTTTACTCTATAGCAGAAAGGGTAAGGAGTAATATTACATTGAGGTAGAAAATTATGTAAATTCAATAAAGGAAAACAAAAATAGATTCAACTTTCATTCCGTATATTTGATAACTAACATAAACAGAAACAAATATTTTTAATATATAAACAAATGATAATATTTTACTAATTCCAAAACCGGAACGTTGTATAAACATTTTTCATACAAAACAAGTAATTTCATCCTTTACTTCCCTTTACCTTAACACTTTAGCCATGTATATTTTCTACAGCCTTGAGAAATTTTACCATCCATTAAAGTTTAACTAATCTACGTTTATTAATATTTTATTCAACAATAGCACATGGAGTGAATACTAATATATGTTATAAATATAATAACCACTGTAATAAAATTAGGCAAAAATTAATCTTAAATTGGCCCAGGGTTTATGAAAAACTCTATCGATTTCAAGGGAATCCAACAATCCTTTCCTTGAAAGAATAAAACTATTTTGCACTCTGATACTCAGAATCGACAGAATTTGCTATAAAACCAACATCATCCTAAAGTTCGTTTTCGTCTCATCAATCTAGCTGATTGACCATAAAACAAAATTCAGCATTATTTCTTCTACAATACTTATGCATTATTTTTGTACTGACCAGCGTGAACGTATTAATCATATTTTTAAATAAAATATTCTCTTCAGATTTATTCTATTTCATTCTATATGATTTCGCTGACCAGTTTATGACAGAATTTCAGCTCTTTCTGATACTATAATTTGATACGTTGTTTATATTTTTCTGAATGAAATTTCAGAAAGAATAATGAAAACAGTAAAAATAAATAATAGTGTTACGTGCGTACAGGTTCGTAACGGATTGAATACACACAGAACCGATGATAGTTTTATGAAATTCCTTTTTCTCACAACACTTTTCAGTTCTGGAACTTTTCACACACAAGCACTCGTACAGCTCTTTTCAATATGACAAAGCACAATCAGAAGTTACCACTTCAAACTAATAGTTTTTACCTGTCCTCTGAGAAACTTCCAGTACCTTTGATTTCTCGAAATTGCTAGAAGGTATACGCGGTTACAGTAACACATGGCCGGATACAGTTACAGGTACATAGGGATCAGACCAGTTACACAGGGCTCGAACTAAACGGTCGCCACATTTGGTGACTTCTAACGATTTCTCGTCAAATTCGGCGACAAAAATAACTCGCTAAAACCACTGCCAGCTCGGCGTTATCTCGCCAATTTGGCGACACAGTCATTTATCTTAATAGAGTTATCCCTACAACCTTATTTTTCTGGCGATGCTTTGCATCCTGTGGCCTTTCTTGTTACATTATACCAGATATACTACAATCTACATATTATTTCACTAAAATTATTTTCTTGTCACTACACACGTTTTGATTAAACTTAATTCTCTTACAAATGGCCTTCTCTCATCCTTCTTAATTCCGTGTTACATAAAATCGGTTACATATGTCTAAAAAGGTTTAGATTCCAAATGCTTACAAGGGACACACTGTTGCTTTTCTAAGTTTCAGAAAAACCACCATTCAAATATTAGTTAGAAATGGAACATTCGAATCCTCGAGCATATGAATTTAATGAATCTTGAGAAAAAGATTCGAGACTCTAAAACTCGAATATCAACACTGTTTCTATCCTTAGAAAGCAAGCCTAAAAACCGTTATAAATTGTAACTCAAAACTTTGGAAAGGTTAGTTTTATTAAGAGTTTAACAGACGCTTTTGTTAAAAAAATTAAAGCGGCTGTTCAGTTTCAGGTACTTGTTTCACTAACATAAACTCTGTAGCCATACAACACTGCATATGCTCTTTTATAAACTCTTAAAAAATAATATTATATTTATAAACTCTCCGAAGCTATGGCATACTTACGATCATAAAACCCTCACAACGGATACTGGTTATACAGACTAGAATTGAAAGGGATGCGTACTCAAAGCCATCCCATACCATCAATACAGATACTGGGCCAGTATGGCGATGAAAAATATAAGCTATAAGGTATCTCTCCCGCCTTCTTAGCATGTGTTTCGAGTACCGGCGAGGGCATTGCTCATTTTTCATCTCTCCTGCTTTAAAAAAATACCTAATGTCTCTACAGTGGCGCCCGAACTACAAAAAAAGATGGCTGATGATTTTTCCCCACCAAGATTTGGAAATTGGGTCCCCTAATTCCCAGTAGCCCTTTAAAAGCGGAAGTATATGAGGCATTTCTCGCGCCTTTCTAGCACGCCTTCGTGGTATAATGGTTAGCACACTCGGCGCGTATTCGAGATGTCCGAGGTTCGAGCCCGGCGAGAGCACTGCCTATTCTTCATGTCTCCTGCTTCAAAATAACCTAATGTCTCTAAAACGTATCCCACGTTCGTTTCGTCTCGGTGTCAATACACACGGATACGGCTATCGTGATGCTGTAAGCAAAAGTGGAATTCATCAGGAAAGACGATATCACGTCATTGAGGCATCTATGTGCCTAACTGAATGCACCATTTTATGTGCTAATTCTTGCGGTGTAGCATGAAGGGAAGTCGAAACAACGTTCATCTTGCTAACCTCCCAAGGTGATTCAGAAGTCATCACACTGTATGAGCGGATGATTGGCGCTGAACCACACTCCTAATTTCCTGATCCAGAGAACTCGATGCCAATATGGCTGTATGATCGCTAATGAGGACAAGATGTCTGCATTAGAGATGAAAGAGGGGTTTTGAGATTCTCACGTCACACTGTGTTCATTAATATAAAATGCTTTCTTGCTTTGAGGAAAAGAAAATATTTTATTAAATTTTCACCATGAGGAATTCCTATATGTTATTTAAGTAAGACAAGCCTTTCAATATTTCAAGAATGCTCTACATTCGCAGTCTTGGGAACAAGATATATGACTGAAGTGCAGTTTCGGACTTCACAACACTGGAAATTTAATAATCAAATAAACAGTGAGAGAAAGATGTGTGTTTCACTCAGTTAACAAAAAATGTTTCACTTAAGAGATCAGATATGTTATACTGTAAAAAAGAAGAAGGATCTAAGAACTAAAAGGCACACTGGATTTATGCATACGAAAGTAATAACCACACGCAAAAATCATTGCTGATGGATGGTCTTGAAGTATTACAAATAGAAAGTGAAACGAAGTTATTAAAATTATTTGTTTCAGTAAAAACAGTGCATGATAAAAGTAAATAATTGTACTATTCTAATGAATGCCAGAAAAAATTTAATAAGCAATTTTCGACGTTAAAGCAATACACATATTGAAGATTTCTTTCCAGGAAGAAAAGATGAAAAATTTAAATATAATAAAGGAAAGTCCAGCACACACGTCTCTAACTACTGTTCGGAACAGGAATTCCAAAGAAAAAGTAAAATTTGTTCGTTCGACTGCTAGGAACTCATTGTATTATCTAGCACACAGATTTCAAAGCAAAGCTGGATTGCGAACATGATGAAATGGACAATCGTGTAGCGCTAATTGCTATAATAAGTAACGTAAGTGACAGTTTACATGCGAGAAAATGAAAACACACCGGAGAAATCCTTATAGCAGGTGTGCGAAAAAGGCTCTTACGAGCGGCTTTCGTTATTAATATGCTCCCCGTTCCTTCAAAGGCTGTAGAGTATGATTCTTTGTGAAATCACAAACCAGCATAGAAGCAATTTGTAACGGCATAACATAACAATAACTCGTTTCGAGTATTCTCTTCCCACAACCGACGATTTAAAACAATTTCCTGTGAACTGGGATTAGAAATCCACCGCCGGTGGGTCTTCTCACTTATCAAAAACCTCGAACACGCTCCATTCTCCGAAATTAAGAGAAATTTAAGAGGACACTTGCCTGGCGCAGATACGCGAGAGATTATTGAAACTTCAACCTTCCCCCCCCATCTCAAACCCTCGCTCACAATCACTCGCTTTCTAGAATCCAGGGAGTCGCTTTTGTGCAGGAGAAATGCAATATCTCCGCTTCCGCAAGCCGTCAACTTCCCCCTCCCCCTAAGGAGAAAGGGTAGGGGAGATTTCTAGCGGAAATCTCCATCACTTGAACTCCTCTAGGGCCTCCATTCTTGTTGCCATGGCAACGGTTGAAGGAAAGCGCCAACGCCACAAAACCTAAGGTCCCGAATTAAGTTACGAGTTTGAAGTAGTGGGGGAGGGGTCAACCTGAAAATAGCTGTCGTTATAAAAAATTCAAAGTTTTAAAGACTCCATTCAAACAGATGGTGATGATGTACAAATTATAAACAATGCCTGAATTCATCATAACGGAAGACTATGATCTACAAGTTTCTGAAAATTTTATTTTCTCATTATTTATATGAACACAGCTTTTCTTTATTTTCAACTTCTTATATCCCATCCATTTCCAAGCAAATAATGTTCATCTATAACAGGCGCTGCACAGGACGCCTGCGTTAAAAGCTCACAAAAAATTCAAGCAACAATACCACAATTTTTACGCGTCTCAGCATACAGCGCTAGATTACTCTGTGCGGCAAATGATGTTTGCTGGTAAAGGCTTCAGGTAACAATTTCAGAGCAACATTGTAGTGAGAGATGGAAGTGTTTCCCCAGGCACTTAAACTATCGAAACTAAAGTAATTAAAATAGCCAGCTGTTCGTTTCTGGCACTACGCCCAATTTATTTCGGTGTTGAATCCTGCTGGAACAGCATATTATGAAACTTTTCCTTGCAAAGTATACAATAGTTCATTTTTCATTCAGAGCTCGAGAATTTTAAGATCACTATATATAACAAATCCCAAGATTTTCGCTTAGTTTTCCCGTGTGTAGATCCGTGTTTCTTCAAATTTGAACGCAATTAAAACTAGAAACAAGTTTTACAGAAGAAAAGAGATAGGGAAATAACACCATTTGAGCCCTATCCCTTGTAGCTTAATTCAGTTGGAATTTAGACAGTCACCAATGCCCTGTGGACCAAACTGTCAAAATAATTTGGCCCTAGACCCACACATTAGATCTGAGTTTCTAAGAGAAGCACACGAAGCTAGAACAAATACGAATTTTATCGAGTGTAATCAGGATTCAAAGCGTACTTTAATGATAAGTGCCACTGCCATAATCATTTTAGAATCATTAGCTTATCTATTCCAATAATCGATTTACACTCTGAAAGATTTTCCAATCTGAAAATAAACTCAAGTACAGTATAAATACGTCAGTAGAAGGAAAATTCACCCTGTTTTGACACCCAAAAATAACCTTATTTTATACATTTATTTTTGGCATAAACTCATTCTGCTCGTCGCAATTTTCTCTTCCGCGTATCAAATATCTATTCTGTGTATTCGTAGTATCAAAGTCAGACCCCCTCCTCCTCAAAAACAGTTACACACAATCTTTCAACCTTTAGCCTATTCAAAGTCGTGAGAAAAGCCAAAGCTCTGTAAAACAGATAGAAAATTTAACTTCAGCGTGTTAGAAAATAACATTCTCATGCCAGAAGTTGTAGTCTGCTTAAAAACAAATATCTTCCGCTTTTTATTAAGTAATACATTTCTGATACAACATGCGCCTAAAAATATAAGTCCAATATCTCGTATAGATACGAATCGATGGTTCCACTTTCGAATATGCATTCGCTGATTACTTACTTGGCTTTCAGATACAGTTGACCCATGAACTGTGAGAATTTGAACTACTGCATTTAAACTGTGTGTGTGCTCGCTTGTGAATGGATGTTTTTTGTTTTCATTTATTGGAAAATGCTTAAAAATTTGCAGTAACGCGAATATATTACCATACAAATTACAAAGCCTATTAATAATAAAACCATAAAAATTAGATATGTCATGAGTGCATAAAATGTATGCAGATACTTGTCTGTTTTATTACTTACAAACATAACCTAAGTGTACATGCGTTATTAACTGCTGAAGTTTATCAAGACGTTAGCATACAAAATAGCTGGAAACGGCGCTAGTGCAACGAGAGGCTAATATCAAAATGTAGAAGATAATCTCATCTATTTCAAATTAAATGTAGTACACAGTGCTTTTGCAGTAATTTCTTGGTTACCTCCTGTTGCTAGCTCTGTAGTTATTTAAAAAATGTTGCAAATACTCCGATATAACGTAGCACGTGACTTATATAAATCTGCAGTTACGTAAAGGCGCAGAAGCTATAACCTTCTCAACTGTAACCAACCAATACGATATAAGAACTCCGTAAACAATTCTTCCGTTTCCCATATATATAATATATACATGTGATATTTTGGCATGAAGAAAGAAAGTTGCAACGGATTAGCGTTCGAGAGGTTTTACTGCGTAGTGAGAAAGATGGATGCATAAACCAAAAAACTTCCAGACGTTGCCGTTTGGAAACGCAATTTTTTATTCCATGGCAATGCACGTCAGATCATTTTTATAGACAATACACTTTTCAACCACAGTTGAATACAATAATTTTTATGTACACAGGTTTAAAAGGGGACAATTAAGCCTAACAGAGCAGAGATGTTTGTAAAGCAGAAGTTAAAAAAAGAAGTGACGTAATAGCTCGCGAAGCAGTATTTATACCAAGCAAGTGTATATGTACAGCTAACCTGCGATTGGTTAATTTTAGGTTTTAGTTCCCTTTGCAAGCAGCGTTATGTAATTTTAAAGATCTCGAACTTGGGAGAAAAGATAAACTTAAGGGAAGAACATCAAATTTAAAATAGTCAATTCTGAGTTTGCCGATTATTTCTTAGAGTAGCCATCGTATTCATTATATCCTACACGCACACACACACACACATATATATAATAACAATATATGAAGGCTGCTTTAAGAATAATTGGCGACCTCAAAATTAACTATTCTAGATTTGGCGTTCTCCCCCTAAATTCATCTGTTCTTCCAAATTCGAGATCTTTCCTTGTTACGTAAAGCTTAATGCAGATACCTCTTGTCCAATCAAAATAATTGTAAACCAAAACTTTTTCAACTCGAATTGAAACTTTTTGACTCCCTCCCTTCTTCTTTGAGTTGCAACGTCCCTTTTCGCTTACGCTTTTCTCCTGGCAAGACGCTCCTTATCCACACTACTGCTTACTTGCCTAAGATGACGGCTTACTTTAAAACCCGTGTACACGAAAATTATTGTATTCAACTATGATTAAAAAATATCTTATTTGCAAAAAGATGATCTGATGTGAATTATCCTGTAATAAAATTATGTTTCGGAACTGCCATATCTGGAAGTTTTTCGTTTATGCATTCATACTTCCAACGGCGCTGTAAAAGTGTTTTCGAATGCCAGAAATTAAAGTACCGGATTCCTTCATCTATGCATTAAAACATTACATGTATATATATATATATATATATGCATCAAACAATCAATATTCATGCTGTTACTTTATTTGAATGAATTTACATCAAAAGTGGTTAAAAGTTGAAACGTTTAAAATTTCATCAAAACTCATAATTATTCTTTAAATTTCTTAAAAGTACTTTTTCCCTGCAAGATAATTAACAAGTGTAAATGGAAAGAAAATTTTAAATATTAAATGTCTAGGCGAAAAAAAAGAGAAAACATATCCCGATGAATTACATAACTTTCTCACATATATATAATCTTACCTTAAAAAATAGTTCAGCGCTGTTTGCTCAATGCTTAATAGACTACTGACGTTTAGAGTGATTTCACGCATATCACATGCAATGTACTTAAATTCAAAATAGCTCTAGATTGCACACCTTCGCGCATGTCTACTGTATAGAACTGCCCATCTGCATTCTCTTAGAAGAGTGGAACTGTATTAGCCGAGCAGAACAGAATATCGCACTTCTAATGTTCAGCCAACTTAACAGAGCCATGATGGTAAATAAGTTTATAAATCGAATTTTTACATTTGAGATATATGTGTTGGTTTCGCTGATGACTTGGCTAATGTGTTTTCGTTGCTTTTAAGTCAGCGACCAACTAAAATACCCAAAGCACTAAAATAATAACGACTGAGGATAAACGACTTATACAACAACAATATGACAACAGTTATAGTTTCGCTACATGAATGATTATCGTTTTCATCTAATAATAACATAACTAATTTAAATTGCTAGAGTTTACTAAACGATCGACCAGACTTGCATTGAGCCTTCACACTATATCACCAGCAAATATAATACGCAAAAGAAAAAGAAGCATAAAGTGCATATTCATTATAACAGCGAAGTATAAGTTCATTTAAGTAGTAAACAGATTTAAACAGTCATACATGTCCCTGTTGGAAGCATATTAGTTATAGTTATATCAAAAAGTGAAAAAAAATATTTCTTACAGTTGTTTCATAAAATTAAATAGACAGTATTTCAGCCGTTTTGAGCAAATGGAAGGTTTGTAAAGGGTCACTGCATTAAATAAGATAAATGTGAAAATTCTTTCGGAGAAATTAATTACGAATTTTCTTCAGCCGTTTAAAGAAACGAAAATAAGTAACAGAAGGTAACAAAATCAATACTTGAAAGTAATCATGACAGAATTCTGTTATTTCTACATACTTATTTAGAGATCTCATGCGAAAAATTTCATTTTTAATTAAAGCAGGGATTAATTCAAACTCATTACGTTTGTATTTAAATAACCTTAATTGAAAAATAACATTTGTAACTAAGCTTGAAGACTATATCAAACTGGAATCAGTACGTTAATTCATTCACAAATCTTTTTAAGTTATTTGAGTCATCGGAAAGCTTGTGATCTGAAATTAAACTCTGAACTCGCATTCCCACTATCACTATTTATACATGTAATAATAAAGTTAATTTTCCTTTGAAGAAGAAAATAATTATTTTACATAGAGATAAATAATTTACACGACTATTATCTTATTAATATACATTCTTTACCATAGTTATAACTTTTCTGTTTTCAAAATTGTGACTTGATTTAATTATGAACCACGACAGGAGACCTGAGTAAATTTGTATTTAGCACGGTCCCCAAGCACTAAATGCCTTTTTGTAATGAAAACATTACTTTCAGAACTTTGTACCTAAACTATTGCACATTAAGTGCAATGTGCATAGCATAGTTCAGCGCACAATCAGAATTAAGATACCATACGCTGATATAGGTACAATTTTCTCTACGTATTTGTTTCAGGAAATGACCGATAGATGGCAGGATAATACTTAAGCTCATATTAGCACTTTTTGTTTGGCTATTATTCAGTTTTCGTAAATTTTTAAAACAGAATTAATCCTCGCGTAGCATTTTCGCTATAAAAGCAATTCGCTTCATAGTATTAGCTGATAATAATCAGACGAAGGAAGATGTAACGTATTCAACAAATAAATAATCATGTTTGAAAAAATATTCAGTTACCCTTTGATTTTATGCTCGGCAAATTAAATTTCCGTAACAGATTATTAAGATGCTGAAAAAGGAGATATATCCTTGTTCGCAACAATGTGATTTCACTAAAGATTTTGCTTTTTTTACACAATTTATAACTGTGGTTATTTTAATGAATTAGAAATTTAAAACCAAGTTTTCAGGTAATTAATTAACTACAATTTTAGTTAGTTACTTTTATAGTCATTTCAAATTATTTTATTTTTAAAGATATGTTACTTCTCTTTTATTGCCCTACAAGTTTTCGCTACTTGCTATGCGAGTTTTACAATAATATTCAAAAACTCTCTAGCATTTATTCCTTTTGCTAGAAACTACATGCACTTTACGATTCCGAGTAATTCCTTTTACACTTCATCATATTTACGATTTCTCTAGCTCGCATCCTACATACTTTTTCCGCAAGTATATACGCTTGCGAATGTTCAATACATAATAAAAATATCCATATATAACAAACATATTATGAAAGCATGTAAATGCAACGTAAATAATACACATTTTATTTATTTGTTCTATTCTCTGGCAAAAGAAAATACTTGAAATTACTATTTAAACCCAAAAAGTTGGACTTCGACTTAAACCACTTTTATTTAGTTTGTTACCGTAGAAAAATAACACATCTAATCAATTTTATTTCCCACTAATTAGAAGCGCAGTTATCGTAAAACGCTTTGGGGCTGTTCTGTCTCCCCCATTCCCAGTATACCCTCTACAATCTCGACGAAGCGATGGCCTTTTTCCCCATCCTATTTCTCCGTTCGATCTAAAAGAAAATATAATCAAAAATCGTTTGCAAAAGAGTAAGCGTTAAATTACTCTAAAAAGTTAATTTTTGAAAACTGCAAACTGTGAGAGAATTAGGTTTTATTTTAGGATATTTAATACTTTCACACCTTTTTTTAATACGCTTACATTACGCATTTCGTTCCGTTTATTACATTATAAATACCTTCATTTAAAACTTCGTAGATCGTTTCATCAAGTTTATATGAAAATTCTTGAACCATTTTGAGAAGGCGGGGGGAGGGAGAAATTATTTTCCCACAACTACGGTACTCCAAACCTCGGGGAGGGGGGTTATAATATGAGCTAAACATAAAACTAAACTGACAAAAACGAAATCAAGACGTATAAAGCAATATAAAACAGAATCTAAATACTTCTTTTAGAAATTTTTTAAGGAAAAAAATGGAAGTGGAAAATTCTCATTTTAAATTCTGAATCAAAACCGATCTAACTTTTGGTGAGTGATGCAGTAAAATCTATTGCATAAACCGACTTTAAATATGAGATCAACATACAACATAAACGTTTACTGTCAATAAATATCGAAGACTAACGATTTTAACTGAATATCTGCAGTAAAATGTTCCGTCCAAACTATTGTTTAAAGATACTTTACAACTGGAAGAATGAACATGGCATGATCTAAGGATGAAGAAGCCAGACGCCTGAATATTTCTATGCAGGTTCTTTCCATTTTCTGGTTATAATTGCAAGAAATCTGAACAGTTACCAGAAAGTTAGGGAAGCTACCTGATCCATGCAACAACTGTCAGAAAATCTCTGTTCCCCTTTTTCTGAAACGCAGTTATCCAAACACATAGCTGTTCTATACATAAAATACAAAAGCAGTTTTTGATGATATCCCGTCCCGTAACCGCATTCTGTGCTGCTTTAGATAGGTACAGTATTGTTAAAACATTCACTTCGTAAATTTTATCTTCGTCCAGTGCAGAAAGTACTTTTTTGCAAAAACAGTTCGCTGTAACTGTGGTTGAAAATTTAGGGTGACTCTTAGACAAGCTGAAGAAAATGCGTGATGATTCGTAACAAGTACTTTATTTTTATGGAGTTCAATACTTTAATTTCGAGACGGGTAATACAGTTATCAACTATGACCAGAACTTTTCTGCATTCATTTCCCATTTGACTATCCAAACAACGTAATCAGTTCCTCAAAAATACTTGACGACATTCAAGGTTTTTTGCATTATTCCAGTAGATTACTGGTAAGGTTTTAAGTAATGTACTACTTCAGGTTAAGGTGATTACTGGTAAGACCTTTGGAAAACTAGGTTTCTAGATTTAGTCACTATTAAAAGTGAATGCTTTCTTGACACAATGGGACATAAAAAAATTGTTACTCGCTGCTTAGCTTTCTTCTCTTCGCTTTCATTTTTATCTTTGAAGACTAAAAATCTGTCAAATGTCCCCTTAAAAAAGTTCAGTCCCCTCAGCAATATGTATGTCTTCTGGCATATACTAGTCAATTACGTTCATCAGTTTCTTCAATAAGAAGTTTGCTCTTCAGTTTGTTCAATGTCTTTGATTCAGTCTATTCGCATTTATGTTCTTTGTTTCGCTATCTTTCCATGGAACAACTATATAACACACAAAGATCAAGGTCAAATATACGTTCAAGGACATGTTAGGTCTTACGAAGAGAAAAAGAAAGGGATCTTAGTTCGGACGCTGTAATGGAATAAATGATTTTGATCGGTCGTTACACGATAGGTAAAAATAACGTAATAAAAATCGGGCAATGTTTAAGATTTTTGAAATAGGTCAATGTAACGGAAAAATCGCTATAATCAGCGGTCAATACAGCAAGCATCGACTGCATTAAACATGTAATCCACTTTCAAGTCACATTTCGTAATGTTGTACAAGTTTAAAGGTAAGAAATTACTTTTCGCTGTACTTTTATAAATATGAAGTATATCATTTATCTTTTTTTAAATAATCAAAATAAGCTTTGCGCTCCAGCAAACGCTCTAATTTCTATCTCTCAAATAAACGAGGAAACCCGCAGAAACGATATCAAAGAGACAGACTTGAGTGCAGTGGTGTAACGTTCTCCACTGCCCTCTCTCATTCTCCAAGAAATGCTCATCTGAAATGAGGAAGACATCGCGTGTTGGACCACGTGATATTTGAGCTTAAATGGTTTTCAATTATAAGGTAAGCTTCAGCTTAAATGTTGACTTCTGAAGTGTTTATAACTGGAGAAAGTCAGAAATTTGAAACTTTCCATCCAGCAAAGTATCATTACAGAGCTGGTGGAATTATGGAATGTGGTGGTATTATGACAAAAGAGCGCACGATATTACCGTGTTTCCCAAGAAGTTTCAGCATTTTCAGTGTTGAGATCATCTTAGATCGTAGCGTAAAGATTTTAAGAAGCTAATCCACCCAGTGAGTCCAGTTTATTGTTTATTGTTAAAAATGCTTGTCCCTATTAGAATTCCCCCCGATCAAATCGTAATGCCAATACGTTTGGAGTACACAGTATATGGGAAATCAGCTGCCTTCTCCTGTGGTCCGTTCACATTCGACAGGGACTGTAAGGGTTTGCCTGGGCTGTGGTGATTGCTACATGTTAAATGCAATTAAACGTTGTCCTTGGCGCCTATGGCCTCCCGCCTCCAGAGTGAGGATCCATTATAACCGTGTATGGGCTACTTTGCCTGCGTCTGGCGAACCTCGCTCTGGTGTACTGCCTCTAATTAAAATTGGATGAATCGTCTAACAGCTCGAAAATTAAAATATTCGGAAGACGGCAACCCAGAGAAATAGAGCCTGAGTCTCATGAAACATGCTTGAAATGCTCTGAACGCGCAATTTAGTCACTGCTCTCCCAGAAACCTGTAAGAATTAAGTAACGCACTGATGGATGAATGGAATTTTACTGCCCGCAAATCTTCTTAACAAACTAGTAATACGATAGCTTGTAGTGAAATTTGCATACAGTTAAGGACAATTAAACAGTTAAAAATACTTCTGTAACTCCATAATTCCTTTCTAAATTTTCAAAATTTTAAAATTCTAAATCCTCACTCTCCACGGGTGTATGCTCCAAGGTTATTATTCCTTTCTAAATTTTAAAATTCTAAATCCTCATTCTCCAAGGCTGTATATTCCAAGGTGTCAAAGGGTATCTCATGGGACCCTAGGAAAAAAGTGCAGGAAAGATAGGTCCGGCGATAGTGCAGGGGAATAAATGAGATCACCACGCCCTATGTCTGTTTCCCAAATGTCACACTGAAGTGCTCCTGAACGTCATGGCTGAAATGGGCTGGGAACCCATAATGCTGGAACAAGGCGCAGCGATTGCCTGGATTTGTTGGTCATTCAACAGTTTGGCAAAACTTCCTCCAAAGAATCTTATAATACGGTCTGTACAAACGAGATGGCAAGTCTCTTAGAACGGCGAGCGAAACACAACAGCACAACAGCAAGCCGCTGTTGTGCTGCACATGTTACAGGAGGCTCTATTGCCCATACATGGAAGTTATGTGCGCAGTAGTAATCTTCGCTGGCGAAGAATGCCTCAGCTGCGAATAAGCCGGAAAAAGGGGTGTGCCACATTCTTCTTCACGTACCACTAAGAAAAGCAACCCCATGTGGGTAATAATGTCTGGTGGTTCAACGTCTGGAGTTCGGAATACACCTTATCGGGTAGTGCTTCCGGTAAGGCGCACAGCAGCTCACCCGCTGCAGTCCATTTTAGGAGCTCCAAATCTAAATGCATACCTACTAATTCCGCATATGCGAAACCGTCCATCCTATTATCTCCACATGCGGTTGTTGAATCATGGTTTTTCTGCGGGGACTTTTTACCGGTTCCCGACCAAATTGCGTATAGCATAACTGTTGCGTTTCTTAGCCTGCATTACTATTTGATCCCGATTCGTTCTTTGAGTAACCTACCCCTCCTAGATGTTTGTACACGCGATAGCTAATCTTTCTATCTTTCTCTATCTCTATATATATATGTATATACACTCTTAGATACACAAAAAAAACGACGCACCAAGAAGGAGTTATCCGAATGGGACGAAAATCGGTAGAAGTGATGTACATGTACAGAAAAACAAATGATTACAGTTTGAGAAAAATTGGATGATTTATTGAAGTGATAGAGCTTCACAAAGTGAAAAAGTCAGTAACGTGTTTGTCCACCTCTGGCCCTTATTGCAAGCAGTTATTCGGCTTGGCATCGATTGATAGGGGTTGCGGATGTCCTCCTGAAGGATATCGTGCCAAATTCTGTCCAACTGGCGAGTTAGATCGTCAACATACCGAGCTGCATGAAGGGCCCTGCCCATAATGCTCCAAACGTGCTCAATAGGAGAGAGATCCGGCGACCTTGTTGGCCAAGGTTGTGTTCGGCAAGCACTAAGGCAAGCAGTAGAAACATGTGCAGTGTGGGGGCGGGCATTATCTTGCTGAAATGTAAGCCCAGGGTGGCGTGACATGAAGGGCAACACAACGGACCTTAGACTTCGTCGACGTACAGTTGTACTGTAAGGTTGCGACGGATGACAACCAAAGGGGTCCTACTATGAAATGAAATGGCACCCCAGACTATCACTCTTGGTTGTCGGCCTGTCTCCCGGAAGACAGTCAGTTTGGTATCACACCGCTGTCCGGGGCGTCTCCAGACTCGCCTTCGCTGGTCATCGGGGTTCAATTCAAAGCGGGACTCATCACTGAAGACTATTCTACACCAGTCAGTGACATGCCAGTGCGAATGAACCCGAAACCACTGCAAACGGGCTTGACGTTGTACAGAGGTCAATGGTAGTCGGCGTAAGGGCCGCCGTGACCTCAGCCCTCTTTCTGTGAGCCGTCTATGAATGGTCCTTGCGGTCACTGAAGCACTAGTTGCACGTACAATCGATGATAATGATGCATCTGGGGCTGCGAGTGCCGCTCTGACGATTACTCGGTCTTCACGTTCTGTCGTTTCTCTAGGCCTACCGTTTCTTGACACACTGTGCGGCATGGTTCACCCATTCCTGCCAACATCGTCTAATAGTGGCATCGCTCCTGCTCAAATGTCGAGCTATTCATGTATGCGAGGCATAGTTACTGTCTACCAGAGTAGACGGAACGAAATTCGTGAAGAATTTATGACCTGGAATCGTAATTTCGCCTCTTAAATATCCTGCCAGTTGCGCAGATCAGATGCGCTGTAGCAACAACCGTTCATTCATTGGCAGCCAAAATGTAAAATTTTGCATTTTCTGTCGAAACCTGTATGCATATCAACTTGTGTCCAATTTGCTCTATATCTTCTCCGTGCGCCGTGGTTCGTCATTTGTCTTTGTCTAAGAGTGTATATATGTGGGTCTTACATGAGGTTTCCAAGTTTGTACTGCGCAATGAACTTTTAGGTTAGTTTTCCCTGTTTTATTCATGTACGTAAGTACACAACATTCCTTATTAATATATCAATTTTCTATTACGATTTCGCTAACTGCTTTAAAAAAATTTCAGTTGAAGATTTTGCTATAAACACAAATGACACCTGTTTCTAGTGATACTATCATTTAATCCCGAATTCATACTAGTACAAAACACAAACTTTCTTTAATTTTTAATACATTCTAGGCATGACTTTCCCAAATGTAATCGCATATAACCGAAATGAACATACTAAAATAATTTATTACAAGAAATAAATATATTTTCCTAAATTTTGTCAGTTAACGGCATTAATGTTAGTAGCATATGAATCTTCCTACATACACGTCAAACTGCACTCAAGATATAAATTTATACCCACATAAAGATAAAAAATAAATTTACGTCACGTCCATAGGAACACCATATTATTAAATTTTCGTATATGAAAGCGAAGCGTCCCAGCGTGATGAATGATGTATAAAGGTAATCGCTACAGAATAAAAAATTCATGAAAAATGTTCGCAATCGAATACCTCATCTTAAGTAAATAAATAATATAATCTAACTATAACAATGGATATATTTTTATTCCTGAAATATTTTATCCAACACTGCTTGGATAAAGAAAAATTCTAATAAAATATGTGACAAAGATGAAAACAAAATATTAAATTATAGATATTGTATTCTTTTCTATCGAAAGGGTATGATGAAATGAGAGACAAGTCAGCAACCAAGCGAGACTGAATAAAAAGGTTTTTGACTGCAGTGTCTTTCGTCAGTAAAAAAATACAAGAGATATAAATAAAATCATCCCGCAGGTTTTCCTCTAAGAGATGTTGCTTTTACCAATCACACTAAACACATTATCTGGTAACATTATAATCTTCTTTCCTAGTGATATCAGGAAAAGAAAATTAGTACCGGCGAAGTGGTATTAGCCTCCTCAGCTGTAAATATTCTTAATAGTTTTACTCTCTTTAAAAAGTAACCTCTCTATAATAAAATGTATTTCATATACTCCATATTGAACCTGATTAACATCGTAAACTACTCGCTTAGTAATAAAATATTGCAACAGCCTTTGAAACAAAATCAGATGTGACTTTACATAAAAGTTCATAATGTACTTACGTCTTACCATAACCACTTTGGCGCCTTTTGGAGGTTTTTTTGCAAAAGAATAAATTATTTATAAGCGAAAAAGGTATTTATTACAAAATTATTACATTTTATGTTTCAGTTACACAGTTATCCCGAAAATCCATAAATAAACCTACTTAAAAAACAATTTTCGTTTGTTCTGATGCCCCACTAGGGACAGTGAGGTCAAAGCCTGCTGAATACTGGTAGTTGGTCCAGGATTCGAACTCAAGCGAACCGGCTGGCTGCGTGTTTGTTTTTTATCATGTATAATAGTCAGTTTCTTGCTTAACAAAACTGTCCATCTCCCTAAGCACATAGCCTTAGCTGCCATTCTTTAAAAGCTGTGATATTTGAAATCACTAATAGATTAATACGCTTCAGAATTGTTCACCGAAGTTGCCATTATTTTGCAGTTAAAGAGGCCCCGTGTGTTTTGCCATTGTCAACTACAAGCATCATTTGTTCTGACAGAAATTTCAGGGCATCTGCTTTAAGAGTAGATTTTAAAACAATTGTTCCCTTTAGCGAACTGAACTTGAAGTTCTATTAAATTCCAATTAATGCTATTAATGCTATTTAATGTGATTTTGTGCATCCGTATTTCTTTCTAAGCGTACTTGTTTGTATGATATCGAAAGTTTTCACTATTTGTTTATGCAAACCTTTGGAAATTGTTAAACAACTAAAAAAGTGTACATGAAAATAGAAACGTTGCTTGTTAAAAAAACGTTGTCATGAGCATCGTTGCCAGAGTTCAGCGCACTCTGAAAATTTGGCGACGTTTACAATGGTCGCAGGCTGGACGTCTATTATTGGTAGTAAGCACCGGCCGGAATTAAATTTATTAGAAAAAACCGTGCATAGGACTCACCAATGGTTCAACTGAAACAATTAATGAATCCTGCTAATTTCGTTCTAGTTTAGCAGCAAAAGTTTACTACAAGGGTATCTTTATAGTTACACTTTTTTTATACTGAGCCAATTTTCTCAGGGGAATTCGACTCGAGTTCGATCTCATGCGAAAAACCTCCTCTTAGGCAGATATTTCCAGTGTGCTTTTCCATATTCAAATAATCAACTTATTCTTTCTTTAATAAAGTACCTCTGACTAAGTATAACGGCACGGAAAAAAAAAGATAAATTCCGGCTGAGCTATTATAGCTATGTTTGATTGAGTAATGATACGACTGACAACAGCATAAGGCTTCCTTCAAAGAATAAATGTACTAATAATTATACATTATGACTGAAATTTGTGTTTTCTTGAATTCGGATTGCACATCATACCTATTAGCCATGCTACCTTTGACCTTAAACCACCACAGTGTAATCTTGCACACAACAGCGGTATTCCATTCGTTAGAAGCATCATGTTAACAATAAACTAATTGCCCGTTATTTTATTAAATAACCTACAATTTTATGTTATCAGTATTTTACGGTACGGATAATAAATAAATGGGAAGACAGGCAATAAATAAATGATTAAGTTTAATTTTATTTAATTCAATTTCGTGTTTATAAAATATATCTCAGAAGTCTCTGAAACCGCACTACAGCGATGAGTGTTATGTTAATCTTCGATTAATTGCCAGCTTTTAACGTATAAAAGATAGATTACTTTTTAATCCCTTCACACGGATATTTTTTAACCCTTTTAGAAGAACAGAAAAAACTCCAGTCTCTATTGCGTAAAAAATTTATCTTGAATCAGAGCGAAAACAGTTTTAAAATATATTAACGCATAGTTTTAAAAGCAAGTAAATATTTAGAGCAATAATTTAGAGCAAATAGTTTTAAAATATATTAACGCATTGAATTAAATTTAGAAAAATCTAATTTCGAGATTTAAAACATCTGTTTAGTACTAATGCAGAACGTCAAGAAGAGGAACCACGCAGCATTAAACAAAATTACGGATCTTTTCTGTTACATGATAACACGCACCAGACAATTTCGATACTTACGTATTATCCCGTCGACGGTGAAACTGTTGCCAAATAGCGCAGTTTAGCGACAATTATGGAGAAGCGTGACGTCTGTGCTTTCATTTGATATAACCCCGATTGATTTCCAACAACATTTCTGATATTCACGTTTTCCTTTTATGAACATAGATATAAATGCTATACTTTTTGTTGCGCTTTGAAAAAAAAAAGATTAAAGTTTGGGACCTGTCCCCTAGAAAGCAACAATTGGTGGATTCTTTTCAAAGTTATAGGACACTACAATTAAGAAAAAAGTATTTAATGAATACGATACGGTCAGTTGAATAAGGTTGACAGAACAGTAACAGATTGCAGCAATTACCTGAGCAAGTTTTCAGTTTCTGGTAAAATCGGGAAGCTTAACAAAATAGTAGAAATCGACGAAAGCCTTTTTGCAAAGCCCAAAAACGAAGCCAGTTGAAAAATGATGGTTTATTAAATAAAGAGACTGCAGTTCCTTCAGAATTCTGCAGGAAAGATCAGTGCAGTTTTGGGAAGATCCAGGCTAGCTTTCGCGGTCGAGGGATTATACGAAAGTACCAAAACTACTTTATTGAAAATATTTAATTTGAAAAAGAGAACAGCCTTATAAGACATATACATAAGAACAGCATGCTTAATTTAACACTAGCCAGTAAGAAACATTTATCCATGCATCCTTCTGTAGAAAACTGCTTGGCGCATGTAGTCCTCTAGCGGAAAAAATTCTAAATAACATAAAAAGAAATTAGAATTTGTGTTCTTTAAGCTGTCAATCGCTAAAGTCTTTTTTTTTTTTTAAACATTCTTTAGAATCCGCAATTCGCTCCATTTTACATTAAATGCAGTCTTCTGCATGGCTGTATTTGAGTAAAAGCTCCTTCATTGCAGCAGTTTAACATGGCAATCAAAAGTTTTGGAAAACACACATGCAATCAGTAAAATGTTTGGCACTTGTTCCACAACGAAGAAGGGATTTTATATTCCGACCGATGTCTAAGCAACTCCACGAAAGAGACAATCCCTTTCCCACCCGCAATGAGAGACTATCGGATTTCGCTACTATGGGTATACAAATATAGGTATCCATATATTTATGTGCGGCTGCAAGCTTTTTACATAAGTTTCTGCGCTTGTATCCCGGAATCACGAAAATGTTTGCTCATTCCAAACGTCCCCTGAATTTCAAGGAGTTTCGTCTACGCTTTTAGAATTCGAGGAAATATACAATACCAATATTTTCTTTTTTTAGCGCCTTTTTATGCCATATATTCGTTTTCTGGAATTCGTAACGTTGTTCTTTTGGCGTAATGCGGCGCTAAGGCGACTCGGAAATGTAAACCCGAGCACGTAGATAACATTTGGGAGAGCTTCAGGCTGAAAAATGGAGCATCGTCAATCGGCTGCTAAGTAAATATGCCATTACAGGACAGGGGCTGGAGTATTAACTCAGAGACCAAGTACGAGTACACTCACTTAAGTGATCTTTTATCTCGGCGAACATTAGTGGTGACTTTATTTTAACGGAACGTTTTCTGAATCCTACATGCAAGAACAGATCGGAATATATTTTGTGAAATACATTGAGCTTAATACATAATTTATAAACTAACGAAAATCCATTGGATACGTTTAAACTTTTATAGACATCGTTTTAAGTAATTTTCCTGCCTCTTTCTATTGCTGTAGTTGATATTTGTTGCATGTTTATTATGCTTTCACGTGGATAGTGTAACAGGATAATTTATGTTATTAAAAGCAATTCTTGAAAGTTATTTTTGTTGAAGAGCAACTTGGTACTCTAGTTACTTATTTTTCATAATGAATGCAGAGATGTCGGTGGATTTCTATCCGATAGGCCGTAGGATGTTCATAGGACTAAGAAACTGGTCTGTATTCACGAAAAGAAATTTAGATTTTGATCCGACCTAAATCTACTGCTATTGAAATCGCATAATAACTGTAATTCTAGCTGTTTCTTGGTGGTAATTTGACCTATGTTCGGTTCCAGACAAATGGACTGGCTGTATAGACTTTTTCGTGGTTTTCCGCATGCGTAACGTAGGTACGAATTCCTTATAAAGTCCTCCACGAAGACAACCCTCCGCTTAGGTAGCTAGTCCTCGCTTGCTTTTCCATAACTAGGTAAATCAAATTAGCTGTCTCTTGGATGGAACCCAAATACACATGAAAGAAGAAATCTTTATATAAACACAAAATGTTGTAATTCCCTTTCTCTATGAGAGGAATTTTTAGATCATAAATGAGATAATTAATTCGTAAGGAAAGTCTGACTGCAAAGAATCCTTCCAGAGATTCCCAAACGTGTTCAATAGGTTTCAAGTCTGAAGATATAGACAGTCAGCTCAACAAGTGAAGATCCTTATTCTAAAGGAATACTTGGATAAGTCCAGTATCTGTGGAGAGTCGAAATCATTGCAGTGGAAACATCACAAATGAAATCAGCAAAGAGAAAAACAACGCAAACAGAAATCATTCGCAGTAGAAAACATCGTCGGAAAGCTAGAGAGGAATAGGAAAAGCCTAGCAATTTTAAAACGCTATTATACAAAATCTTACATTAAAAACAAACCACCAAAATAAAAGTGTAGGCTTATGAATATTTTAGACATGTGAAATGGTAACTTCTACAATATTTTACAGCTGCTTTTCTCCCCTCCTACCCTAATGTTTGAAATAGTGAAGTTTTCTTGCAGCTTTTTTTTTTATCTAAGATGTTTTGTACATCTACTTTTTAACGCAAAGAAGATTTGTTTTTGATTGTCTTCTTTCCCCGATGCTTTCTTCAGCACTGTTTCTCAGGAAGGGACGATGTTTTAATTTCCTACGTTTTCGGTATGATGTTTTCTCCAAGAACCACAGTTTGAACTTTACAGTATTGCTGTTCAATAGAAGAAAAGAAAGACTGACAGCAACCCTAAGTTTCACACAAGGTTTGAATCTATAATGCTTAGCATTCAGACCGCACATTTCGAAATTACAGTGGTTTTAATGCCATTTCAAGGAGTCGCCTATTGTATAACAGACAAGCAAGTCTAGTTCTTCGATATTTGAAGGGTTAGTTTCTTGTCTTTTCCACATAAGTTTCGCCAAGAATCAAACATGTTTCACGTAAAAATGGTCTCATTCCCAGTGTCTTTGAAAATGATACATTTCACAGAAATCCAAATAATTTTTTTGACACGAAATTAGAGGAAGAGAAACCGTGGGCCATCTGGCATAAAAGCCAAATTCAAATCTACGATACGATTCGCCTTAATGCAGTTAGTTCTAATGGCTGTATAAACTATGACAGCGTGAAGACCTGTCATGCCTAGCTTTTAAATTAATGTAACGATCATTAACAGATGTACTGCTAAAACGATCTTGATCAGACATTCATGATATGTCACCAAAGAGGTTATAGGGTTGTTACAATAAGGAAAACTACGTTACACTACGTATTCAAATACTGTCTACTTCAGTGTGAGTCGAACCAACTTTTATCGGTCTTATGGTTGTCCACAACACGAATCGCAGTAAATGTGAATGCGACATACAAGAATAATATACAAATGTATAATTCCTATATGTCTCATTTTTAGTATTTGCAAATAATCTGGACGCTCGTTATAATGATCTTTCATTACGGCAAACATTCTATAACAATAACAGATGCAAAATGTCCCTAGCTGATAAACATACATTAAATGCATTTTCGTTGAAGCAACCACTCGTTATAACATCCTTTTTCTTTAGGATATGAGGTGTGGTTATAACGACTGTAGACTGTACATTAGAAATCATCTAGATGCGCATTTAAAATGAAAAATGCCAGAGACATTTTCAGGTGAAGTACATAACACAATCTGCATATTTTACAACATTTTGTTTTCTAAAATGCTAGTTTCTTTCGGGTAGTGTAACTAAAAATAATTTGACATAGTCATAGTTTAACTTTATATGGAACCCACTTCGCCCAGATGGTATAGTGGTTAGGGGGAGCCTACTACGGTAACGAAGGGTCCGGGATCGAATCCCGGAGAAGACATAGATGTTTGTAAATGTCCTTGCGGCATGGCGGCACTTTAAATATGCGGCGAGCTGAAAGTCCTCGCGTGTGGATTGGTGGGAGAGGAGAGGAGAGGGGTGGGAGACCCCTGGATTCCCTTCCCGGGGTGCTCTTCCTCAAAATTCAGGGTGGAAAATAGAAGTCCAACCTCTCTTCGGAGTAGGCTCTGGCAATCATTCTTCCATGTAATGGACACGACAACAACAACAACATATGGAACCCGCGAGCGGTAAAACCGCTAAATACTGGTAGTTAGACCCAGGCTCAAATCCCGATAAATGGGCTGGATAAATGGGAATTTTCGTAGTTTTCCTCATGTATAACGAGAATAAGAGCCAATTTTCTAAGGCCTCCATTCTCTTAGTCAGATAGCTCTCACATGCTTTCTGTTATCTAAATAATCGAAATTTATATCAGTGCTTGGACAATGTGATAAAAAAGTTTGTTCAGAGATAATTTTGGATACCAGTTATTCGGACGATAATAACACGCCATTTTATAAAGCGATTAGTGAAGATTAAACAAACGAATGTCACTTGAAACTATTTTACGAATACAAGAAATTCCCATTTTAAAGATTATTATAATGATACATTACATATTCACTGGGTTCCCGAAACGCTGCGTTACTGTCTGATAACGTTAGAAATTTTAATTTAGAAAATACAGCTGTATATAAACGGAAAAACATTTTGCTATCCGATCATTGATTTTAAAAATGTAGTTAAAAATGTATATATGATTAACCATCCACCCCCAACCCTCAAAAAAAAAAAAAAAAAAAAAAAAAAAAAAAAAAAAAAAGACGTTAGAATCAAGCAAAATTATTTACGCATTCCCTAGCTCCGATTTATTTTCCAAATATGCATATAAATACAAGCGCCTTTGAGGAGGACTTTCTGCATTTATTTCTGAATTAGCACATTTACCTCCTAAACAACAAACGAAGCTTTGAAAGACACATAAAAGAAACTTTTTAAAAATTTATTGTTACCGCATGTTTAACTTATTTTCCTCCACTTAAGTCAGTAAGTCTCAGCTATATGATTAATTTTAACACATTACTTTAACATGCCTATCGTAAGCTATCAGAAAATATTTTTAAAGTTTCCAATAAACTTTAAAAATTCCTATTCCCTGTGAGTCTCCTAATCAGAATTCCATTTGTATTTATTTCTTGTATATCGGAAAATAAATCTGAACTAATGCAGAAATTCAATATATGATATTCACATTGATAATAAGTCACTTTTAGCTTGTTGAAATACTTCATCAGCAGATTAGACATTTACTTTCAGTTTGGTTACTATGCAATATAAATTGCCGGTTTTAAGACAAACTTGTTTAAAATGCTTCTAGGGTACATGGCTAAGAAGTAGATGTCTTCAAGGGAGATTTTCTAAAGGAAGCTAGCTTATATTTGCAATTATAATGCATATGGGAAGAAAACCGCACAGCCAGTTTGTGTGCCAGGATTTGATTTTTCTTTGTTTGTTTGAATACAGCAGAGTATACGAAGGCTATTTAATTGTGAGGAGACATGTCCTGCTGAGGACTTTCTTAAAGGGAAGGGAAAGTGACTGATAGGTAATACATAAAGGAGAACCATGAAATCATCCATGTTGTCTGTTTGTTCACCGTGATTTGAACTCTGGCCGATTTAATGCTATTCGGAGGTTTCATTCACTTGGTTATTAGCATTATAATAACGTATACTTACTTTAATATAAAAATCATTATAATCAGCACGGCATAAGAAATTTCGTTTTAAGTTCACAGTTCATTCTAATCGGAAAGCGTACCGCCAGGATTTAAAATGTAAAAATCTCACTTCCTTAATTTTAAACCATTACAAATTTCGAGATCAAACGTTTGATTTATATTCTTGGAAATGTTCACTGCTCATCAAATACTATGAGTTCCTGAGAACTTGGTAAATTTCGCAAGAACAGTATCTTGTTGTTATCCAAAAAGTCGGCTGAACTTCCTCAGTTACGAATAAAAAAGATGGGAAACATAATCCAGAAATTCTCGTCATCATATATTTCCTGCACCCACATCTTTCAATTAACCCACGCGAAAACACAGTAACTGAGTCTGGTAAATATTCAGAAATAAATGTCTGTAATCAGTGGTCGTGACAGACAAGCAGAAAATGAAACTTAGCCACAAGAATATCCAATTATAAGCATAAATAAAGACTCAAGTGCTTTAAAAAATAGCAAAAGAAGAATAAGAAGAAAGATTAAATTTGCGAAAACTTTTCCAGCAATTTCCTTGCCTAC
>KK117328.1:701633-771199 GCA_000611955.2 Stegodyphus mimosarum
TAACCTTTAACTCAAAGAACAGGCACAGCACGCAGAAAGTAGAGATTAATGACAGAATGTGAGATAGCACATTTTTGAAAATCTTTTAATAAGCTCCCAGTTCTTCAATAATGGAGTAATTAGGATTCAAATTATGTCATTAATCAAAGGCTATCCCCACGACCCTTTCGTCGTGGCGTCCGAATCTCCCCTGGTGAGGAATTCCTTCACCCCATTGTGCCGAGGCACAGGAAATTTTTTAGCTTGCTTCAGTGGCTGAGAGTAATGCGATGATGAACTATCGCTGTGTAATGCTGGTATGCCTGGCTGTGCATTCCTCAGAACAGCACTGTATACCGTTCGTACACATTAATCAGTTTCGAATAATCGCTCACATTTATTGTTGGTGTTTCTCAGATCAGCGACGTAATTCCAGACATTATTATTCTGTTTAAATAACGTTAACATATACCATTACAATGACTGCTAATACAATGCTCTTCCTATTTTATTTTATTCTATACTCTCAAACAATTACGCCGTAGTACTCTACATATTTTTTAGAAACTACGACTGATGCATATGGATTACTCTGCTCTTCTGACACTTCGTGGACTACATGCACTGCTACTCGAATTAGAAATGAAGTGTCGTCTTATGACGCACTGCCGTCTAAGTAAAATTCTGCACTATTTCTGAGAACCATATCTTGCATAGTTGAATTTCATACGTTGTTAACATCACATCGTGGGTCTTATCTTCAAGATAATTGCATATTTGTTTCAGACAGCCTTTTCTTTTAAGAATTAATTATGGTTTTATCCTAGGATATACTGGGAAAGCTTTTCTAAACTCATGCATGTTCTAAATGCTATAACATATAATGACTGTTACATATGTGTATAATTCGCATGTTTTATGCTCTTTTTAACAACCTACCGTTGAATGTAATTTTTAATAATTTCCAGAATCTTTAATAGTAATTTCATAATTACAAGTGAAAGAGAAAAAAGTTGGAGTAAAATGTAGCATAACGCACAATATAGATAAAACAAGCAAATTTGGCGTTGCCAGTGGCTGAAAAATCATGTTAGTTAAAAAGCAGGGACTATATATGTAACAATATACTATTCAAAGACTAAGGCCATCCAAGTTCAAACTTCAGATAGAACATTCTTTGTAGGATTTTTACTTTTATTATACGGTATCCATGAAAGATCTTGTCTGCTTATTTTATCTTTACATATATATCCTTTCATGAAAACCAGCTTTCAGTCTCATGCTTTGTAGTTTTGAAATCCAAATTATGCCTCTGGCATAAACAGGACAGCGACACACAGTTGTTTTTCCAAACCGAAATATTGATTGTCTATCGATGTCTTTGTTGCATATTTGTACAGGGCTCTGAGAAATAACATCCCAGAATTTGAAATTATTACACTAGTGTATGTTCAATAATTCGTTTTATCCACTTCTCGAGAAAATTCACGAACAAGACATACCATTGCAAACTAAAGTGGAAGAGGAAATAAAATCCAATGCAATCAACAAGCAAGAAAAAAAGACACTGAATTCCGACGTTTTTCTTATGCAGATATTGGCTATAGTAATGATATTTTAAATCTTCAGGCGAAATGTTAGTTAAATTTTCTACGGAAAATACATTGGATTGAAAGAAAACAATCGACTTTCTAACACAAATTTCGCTCCGTTTTGGTTTCCAAGTTAACAAAAGATATTTTAACGGAAAAAATATTATATGTTACTTGAATTTTCAAACAAATATTTTATTAGCATGCAGTTTGAGTAAGAACTGTAGTCTGAGAATTTTTAGTACATCGCAATTACAGAGTTCTCATTATTCAATTACTTAGTGCCAACCCATTTTACAAAAAATTTTGTTTTGTGCAATTACCCATTCTACAAAACAATTTAACGGTAGAAAAGTGTTACATTGAAAACTAAAAGAATAAAACTTATTGTTGAAAGTACGTTTGTTTTCCTCCTCCCCCCTTTTTTTAAATCTCTAGATTTAAAATTTGCATTAGTGAGTATTTAGAATTAACAACAAATCGGCTTAACTCTCATTCGTGCCGGCAGGTGGCGCCACAAAGCTTTTGCTATAGATGTAGTGTAATATTAAAATAAAATTTGTTACTTCAGCATTTTAAAAATGAATTGCTGCTTCAACACTTTAAATATGAATTATATTCTAATCTTCCTTAGATATTTAAACTGAAGCATACCGTTTTAAAGTACTCAAAATGTTAAACTTCGGTTACATTGTTCCGCGATCCTCCATGTTTCAACTTAGGAAATACTAACTTTTAATAGTCTGAAAGAGAAACCGTCTTAAAAAGAGATTAAACAGCTAGGAAGAAGTAAAACTTCAGCTCTTAAAAAAGAGAAAAGGAAAAAAATTCAAGAACTGAAATTTCGAAATTTATCATCAAATAAATGATTTTATGACCACAACTGTGTAATTATTATTCTGTATGTATGTTTCGTATCAAGCGTTTTCTAAGTTCAGATATTTAAGTAAGAACAGTTTTTGCATATTTAATTTCATTGGCATATATTTAATAAGCACAGATGATCGAAAATTCTTAGAATTACTTCCGTTATATTTTTGTCAACTATTTATATGATTTGAAGTTAAGTTCTCGAAATTTATCTAATGACTATCTGTTGTTTAAAATTACTGTTTTCGATCTTACAGAGGAAACCATGAGCAGACCTTCGCCAAGAGCTGGTGTCTGCATTACAATACATCTCCGCTATTTCTTCTCAATTCTTGGTGAGCACTATTAGTGTTTCTCCGAGCAAATTTTTGTAAACTATAGCATCTCCCAACGTACATGTCTTTCAGTAATTTCTATATATGATCATAAGTTTAAAAATGAAATTCAGAATGGAGCTAAAGAATAAATATTTTGTAAAATACCACTAACTCTGAGCCCACCAGCAGCCAAGCGGCAAAATCGCAAAACACTAGTAGTTCGACACCTGCTTATATTCCGAAGAACGGACTGGCTGTATGGAAGTTTTGTGTTCTTCTCATGTGTAACTTGAATATATCACACAGTTTCCTTTAAAACACACTTTACAGGCAGACATCCTTTAACGGAAGAAAAACACGCCAATGTAAAATTTAAAATTAGGCAGAAAAGCGACAAAAAATGTGAAAGAATTTTTTGCTCATGAAGAAGAGGGATCTGTGTCTGATCTGCCTCGAAATCCATTGAGTTTTATTCAAAATCCTCTGCCTAATTTTAATAGCCTGCGAGTTGCTTTGCCTTATCCAATTAACCTAACCTAATCACAACTTTGAGTGCACAGAAATGCTCTATAGAGTGCTCTACGCAAGACAAAATAAAAAGAACCCATGATTCTTTTAGTCTAATTATAGTAAATTTATCTTAATTGTCTCCCGTCATGCTCAACAATACCTAAAGTCACCAATGCTAATTTCTCATAGCATTCGCAAAACGTCTTTGAGGGTTCTTTATTTAATACTTGTAAGCAAATTTTACGCAATATTGAGTATTACCGTGTTGAAGAATGCGGCAGCAAGCTCGATGAAATATACAATTCTGTCTTGGCACAAAACGACAGGAAGTATCTTTTCTCATATTGGACAGCAAGAACCAAATAATAGTTTCTACAGAATGTTTGCATCAACATTGCCTACTGGCAATTGTTCTATTCAATGTCTTATTCTTATCCCTTACAACAGTATTCTTGTTTTCAAATTAAATATTGTCAATAAAAAGTTTTAAAAATGCGTCGCACTATTTCGTTCTTTGTTTAACAAAATAACTAAAACAATATATTTGTTACGTTTAAAAATTTGTTACCGCATTCGAAATGAGCTGATGTCGAAAGTACGTTTCTTCGCTTTTTTTCCCCTTTAAGTTGAACTACGGTAAAGCACTTGAGAACTATCTGCTCAAGGTACCCCGCCTGAGACAGCCTATAATGAAATGCCCCACAAGAAGATTTACTCACAGAAAGCCAAACAGTTGAGAGCAACCATGACGCTTGAAAGAAAATACAACGTTACAGACATACAATACAATTAACAAGAGAAACATTGCGAAGAAGATACAATTATTATAATAAAAATATTAGCACAATTGATTGTTGAGTTTCGGGGGGGGGGGGGGGAAATATACAAAGTTTGGTTACGCAGAATTTTTACAACATTTTGATATAAATTTTAGGGTACAGAAAGATAAACCGGTAAATAAATAGGGTTTTAAAACAAGACTAAACACTAGGATATATAAGAGCATACTACGAAATTCTGAGATTTGGTAACAATTCAGAAAATGATCATAAAACGCACAGATAATTTAATTAGTTAAAACAAACAAGAAGCACTTCTACAGTGATACGAAACTGAGGTTGAATTAACTGATAGCGAATTTACAATTTATCAGCAAAGCTGCAAGTCTTAAAAAATTCCAAAGACACACGTAGCAACACATGTTCGTGAGTCCAGATCAGAGAAACTGTAAGCTTTCAAACTGCAGTACATTACAAATAGTGTTTAGAAAACACTTTTGTACTATAAACGAAATTCTACAAAGAATATTGTCACTGAATCGACTGTCAAATCGATACTTAAGACGATATTTAAAAGACTAAATGAGTAAGATTGAATCACATAAGGGTACTGTCACACAATAACACACATCATACCAAGATATATCGTGGTATTACTGCTTAACAATACCAGTGTTCAGCGTTACGACTCGCATTCATGTTACACATGGGGGGGAGGAGGAATCCACGGCAACTACCAGGCAGCCAGTCTGTTCGTCAGGATTTGTAACCGGGCAGAACTACCAGCATTCAGCGGTCTTATGATCAGCTGCTGGTGGGCTGCTTTTTTGTCATAAATATCAAGTTAGTGAATATAGTATTTGTCTTTATAAAAAACAGTTTGACGTGTTATGTCCTATAAAGGAAAAGATCCTACGGCTTGAAAAGAAGTTTTTGTGGCACAGGCATTCCTTAGGCATACCTGTGATATTTGAAAAGTTGGATTTTCGCGTGAATCCTGTTTTGAATTATACTATATCGAAAAAGGTTATTAAATTTCTAACTGAGTTAACAATAAAATATATTGTGTATACTAAATATTTGTCTGCAGATGAATTTTTCATAAATACAGTTATGAAACTGTAATTTAGGGAGATTTACTCTTACTAATAAGGATTTGGATATATTAGATTACAGTAAAGCCCATTAAAGATGTGTAGCTGAGGGAAGGGATGGCATCGGGAACGACAGTGTAAAGGAAACTGGCTTGTATTTGCATTACCTGCGGGGGAAAACTAAGTTTGGTTTGGTTAATTAATTTAAGTTTGGCAAAACATGCGAGAGCTATCTGCCTAATGCATTCGTGGAGGACTTTCTAAGCGAAAATGGCTCCTATACATGTTACACATAGAGAAAACCACGGAAACGTTCATGCAGCCAGCCCGTTCGCCAGGGCTCGAACCACAGACCGAACAACCAGCGTTCAGCGACTTTACAGCTCGGCCGTTGGTGGGCCCAGGGAAACTTAAGAAAATAACCAAGTGGGCAGCCAGTTCGTCGAAATCTGAATCCTATCGAGCTACCAGTGTTCAATGGTTTTGTCCGCTTGACCGCTTGTGAACTGATATGATTAATAATCACATCGTGAAATAAGATAAATATTTGTCGCATCACAACGAACTACTGCTGCCCCACCGATAATCATGGAAAACGTTTTGTCTTCGATTGCTGCGCAGTCAAGGTGCTAATATGTCATAATCCTAAAGATACTTAGCAGAACTTTGCTAGTTTGAAGTTACAACGTCACCAGTGTAGCATATAACGTTAAATGTATCAAAGACAATTTTTTTAAGTCTTTTCAATGCCCGAATGACTGTTTCCCGAGCTTTATTACTAGTTAAATGAAAAAGATAAAGGATAAAAATGTTTCTAATGCCATGTTTTATGTATTCACGTTTTATTTAATCTGCCTACTATGGCCTGTATTGAGTATTAAGAGATAACAATGAAATTTTGTCACAGCACAGAGATTGCAAACGCCTACACGTTTCTTTCTTTTTAATTAACTAAATTGTAAAGAATGGGTTTCGTTTGACAGCAACAGTAAATACAATTTTTATTTCCTGAAGGAAATGAAACAGTCAAAGGATTTATTTTAGCTGGTAAGTATTTTAGAAAAGCCTGAGCGGCAAAATTCGGAATCTGCAATTGATTTAGTTTCGTAAATTATACATAAAAGTAATTTTCTCATTACAAAAATCCTCGATTCGGATTTCCTGACAGTTTTACACTGCAAAGATACTGGTTCATGAATCATGAAAACTTTCATAATTAAATTTAATGATTAAAGAATTAACCCGGAGTCATGATCAAACTGCAGTTTCCTTTTTTGAAGACGATTTTTGAAATAGAGTCGTTATTGTATTTTTAACGGAGCGCGTTTTACAATCTTCTGGGTCTTTTTAAAAGTAGTAAATACTTCTCATAAGGTTTTGAGACTTAATACAGATATTTTTATAAAGTACGATTCGTGACTTTTGTTGGCTTGATAACTATTAATTTTATTAAGACAACAGATGCCTAAGGAATGCCTGCGCCGAAGTATGGCTCTAGTTATGCATACATTGATAAAAATGTTTCCCTACTTAAATAATAATTTGACGAATTTATGCTTCAACATTATTAACAGAATATTAATCAATCAGTTCCATGGAGCTCACATTTTGCATAATAAATTCAGGCAACAGTGTTACAAGAAGAGTATAGTCATTATGTTTGTCAAAGTAGGAGACATGAAAAATATGCAGTGCTCTCTCTAGGATTCGAACATCAGACCTCTCGACACTCAGCCGGACGTGCTTCCAACTATACCACAGGCCCACCACGTAAGGCCTAGCAAGGTAAAGTCGCTGAACACTGGTAGTTCGGTTTGGGGTTCGAATTTAGCGAATGGGCTGGCTGCATAGGTTATAAGGTATTTCTCCCGCCTTCTTCGTGGTGTAGTGGTCTGCATGCTCGACGCGTAACCGAGAAGTCCGTGGTTCGATTCCCGGCGAAGGCGTTGCTCATTTTTCATGTCTCCTGCTCCGAAATAACCTAATGTCTCTACAAGGTGTTTTCGTGGTTTTCCCCGTGTAACGTGCATACAAGCCAGTTTCCCTTAGAAAGTCCTCTACGAAGGCATCCCCCTTAAGCCGAGAGCCCTCATATGCTTTGCTATATTTAAATAAACCAAACAAAACCTATTTAAATAAACCAAATCAAACCAAACCTATTACACCGCGAAAGCATACGGTATGGAAGGAGAAAATAATTTACAAAAATCTCTTGTAAAATTTGTATAACAGTTTCTTGCAATTTAAACGATTACCTACGCATTCGGAAGCAGATATATGGTGTTTAATATGCAATGCATAATTAATATGCTCAGCAGACTGTTAGATTAAGTAATAAAGGTAAAGGAAACGGAAATTCATTTATTAATAACCAAATAAATTCCGATAAAGCAACCAGTTGCAAAGAGTAAAATAAATAATAGATATCTGAACCTCTAACTGGGACAAAATGTGATAGGTTAATGTAATATTTTAATATAATAGGTTAAAAAATCTTTGAAAATATCGTTCACTCTTTGCTTTCTTACTCCAAAGAGAATCCTTTTGAATAGCACGTTTGAAATTGCACACGTTATTAATGATTTCAATTGCATGCAGTCGCGTACCATTTACAAACTAAGTTTCTTCCGTCTTTACGACAGTTATGATGACAGTATGCTCCAGAACTCCTTCCACGAGCTCTGATTTCACGAAATATACTCGCTATGCTTTTATAGTTCTCTGGTCACTGAATACAGGATAGCTTAGGTTATATCCACGACTTAAATTTTCGAATAGTTGGAAGTTCCTTTCACACTCGGATCGTATATCTTGCTGCCACCTCATGCCTTAAAGCGCAACCAAACGTGCTATGAAATAATAACACATGCACACACACAAGTATACTGCTTAAGGAGTGGTTTCGGAGTACGACCCAGAGTATAAATTCCCCAAGGGTTGACAACTCTATACATTTTGAGCAGACACCTGGCAAGTGGACGACATATATAGAATATATTTTAATAAAATCTATACATATACATATATTTCTTTTTTTACTCATGCAAGATCCGATCAGTGTACGAAGAAGCCACAAGGGAAGGAAATATTGGAATTTCCTATCCGCTGAATAAAGGCAGCAGAATGTTCGAAAGAATTTTGGAAACTAAAATGCATCTAGCAAAATATGACTTTAATGTTTCAAGTTATTTTATTCCAGAACACACACTGACACCAAAAGGCCAACTTAGAGAGGAATACGTCAACTTATTTAAAGTTAAAGAATACCTTTTTCCTTTGGAAAAAGTACGGTTAGTTACAAAACATGAACGTTCCGTTGCTTTTAAATGTTAGGCCTGATGAATGTTTTCAATCATAATTCAATGATTTCATTCTTATATTTAGGAAACGTAAGTAAGCTTCGTAGTCATTTAAATCTAGAGCCAGAATTAGGTCACATGCATGAAATTTCCTTTCTGGAGCACTATATTAACAATATCATATTTAACCATAACTTATCTACATTATTATTATTTCCTAACTCATCACACTCTTCTTTTAAAATTCGTACGTATGGTCAGTAAGTCTAAGTATATAAATGAACAAAATTAGTTTTGAATAGCCAGTATCAATCTGCCCTTAGCGACAGATTGCAACTCCCAAACTTCAATGCTAATTTAGCCTACTAAATTTCTTTCTGAATGTTATTCTGAGTAATGCGTTCTTACTACCATACTTTATTCAGATGATACTGGTGGAAAATAGTAAGGTACTTCACAAAATTCATTACCTCATCATCTATTAATCCCTTGGCTTTTATATATCAAAAACGTTAAATTTATCTTTTGCAATTAGTATTTTAAAATTATCAGTGCCATTTTCGCACTTTGGTTAGATAAAGCGCTACCTTAATTCACTTCAAAAGTACAGGGTGGTCATAAAAAAAACTATCCCCGATATATGAACCCCTATCGCGTATCTGCTCAACCAATCGAAATGAAGAAATTTCAGATATTGTTATTTGAAGGTATGCGCGTTCGAGATTATGATGATTTAAAATAATATAGCTCTCATGATTACGGTTACAGTGAAAAAACATTTCGAAATTTTCAAATGGAAACACTCATTTTGTCCTGCGCAAATTGATGAGCGCGTTGAAAAACCACAATTGGCGTTGGAACGATACACGTATGATAAAAATTGCCATCTCAAAACAGTTGCAAAGAAAAGCATTTGAAAGAACAAATGGCAACACAAGAAAGGACAGAGAAAAAAACTTTTGAGATATAAGTCATCAATGTGTCCATCTTTGCAGACGATAACGCATGCAGGAGATTTTCGATAAAAATGACGAACGTAACTTGGCTAGAGCAATAACTTCCCGTTTTACGGCATTTTCCAATTCTGACAAATCTCGTGAATTTGATGTATACACCTTAGACTTCAGATAACCCAACAACCAGAAAACCATCGGAGTGACGTCGAGGGATAGCGGTAGCCACGAAACTATAAAGTTAGGAGAGATGAATTTATCTTGAAACGTTGTACACGTTCAGAACTCGTAATTTCAACAGAAGTTCTTTTTATCTCCTCTCTTGTGTTGTCTTTGGCCTTTTACAATGCTCTTCTTTGCAAATGCTTTACGCCGTCAATTTTCATCATACATGTATCGTTCCAACGTCATTTATGTTTTTCAATTCGCTGATCAGTTTGATCAGAAAAAAGGTGGGTCTTGCCATTCGAAAATTTCGAAACTTTTTCACTATGACCGTAACCGTGACAGTTCTATAGGTTAAAATCATCACAATCTCGAATGCATACCTTCAATTGACAGCATCTCAAATTTCATTTCGATCGACTGAGCGGATAGGTCACTAGGGATTCATACACCGGGGAAGTTTTTTTATGGCCACGCCGTAAAACGCAATATATTAGTTCTGATTTTGTTTGCAAGACATTGAGATGTTATAGATATGAATACTTAATTCTTATTATTTTAGTTTCCTAATGGTCAAATATGAATTTGAATAAGGTAAAGTTTCATCAAATCCGTTGCAGCATGGATTGGTCTGAATTATTTTGATTTCGGCAAAGCACATTAGGGCTGTCTGCATAAGAGGTCGTTCAAAGTAAAACACACTTGTATTTACATTATACTTAGGAAAAATCCGATGTAGCATAATATTACGAAAAGTATTTAGTTCATTGAACTTACCATGGAAAAAATTAAGAAGGGTATCATGTTAAACAGATTAACTGGTACTTACTTAATTAATTGGTATTTAACTATTTTACTGTCGATCACGAAAGTTGGCGGAGATCCCGCCGGATAAGCAACACATACAAGTTAATTATAAGCTCAGATTTGCGCCAATCATTCCGACGAAGTCTTTAACGCTCTAGCGGCTAGTACAAAATTCATAAAATTGTTAAAAAAAATCATGCATTTTCTTCCAGGGAAATCGATCGCACTTGAAATCCCAGCCTCTGCTGTTGCGATAAAAACGTTTCCCTCGTATACTCAGAATACAAGGCGAACGCGTTATTCACGGATCCCGCGTTCGGAGGGTTTAGAAATAGATCATTCTTTATTTATTTAGATAATCAAGAGTTACACGTTACAGATGTAATATATAAGAAAAGTTTCGCGAATACATAAAGCGAAGGCTGCAAGTATGCTTTGACGTCACGCTTATCCACTACTCGCGCTGAAAATGGTCAATGGGGAAATACGAAATTACCAATTTAAATTCAGGGAGTAGCAATTTTTCTTTTTAAATCTTATGATCAGTGTTTCTTATAAAATTTTATGACTGTGATAAATGCTATCGTAACACGATAAGTACGCGATAAGTCGCAACGTGGAGCTTTCTTCAAGGAAAGGGGGAAATAAAAACACGTTAATATTAGCGGTTATTAAATATCATTCATATTGAAATTACACTAATTGGACATTTTAGTAACGTTTAGGGAATATTAGCAATCTTATAGCATGAATAACTTGTAAATTTCAAGAACAGTTTGTTTCATTGCTAGAACACTAATTAAATCTCGCTAAAAGACAAGGTAGCAAGCACCATACAAGAATTTAAAAAATTCTTCCTTCTAACTTGTAAATGCCTTCAAATTTCACATACCGATTATTAATGGAGGGAAAACAGAAATGACATTGTCACTCATTTTGGTATAACAATAAGAAGTTATAAATACTTTGAAAATTTTAGCTTAACTATTAAAAAAGAAAATTATAATATTAGAAAATTAGCTTTGGAAATTAACGGTTCTGAGATTTAGAATTTAATATTGAAACATATACTTATTCTCAAATTACAGGAGCGCACTCAATAAGTTACATCGCATCGTATACCGCATCAGTATTTCAGGAGCCCGAAAAGCGGCACTGAATATGAAAAATGAAACTTAAGTACGTAAAATATAGTAATTCAGTTTTTTCATTTTCCCCTTTTATCATTTCGCATGTCAAACGGTTTTACGAACACCTTTTTTTCTTAGTAATGTTCGCGTATAACAATTTTCAGCATTCCTCTATTATTATTCGAAAGACGGAGAGCAAAAGTAACACGGAATATCGGAATACAATGTTTTAGAGAAAGTGAAAAACTTCCCAAGGAAGTCAGTTATTCGACAATGATGCATAATGCACAGCATAATGGTTTGAGAATTTCGCCTTTTCCTATGTGTTCTTCGTCTCCTTTTTCGTCCAGCTCACCAGCATCCATATGGATAACACAGCAGCAACAGGGTTGATTTATCGGGCTTTTGTGGCTTTCTTGCCTTTTACGTTTATATGGGCCAGTTTTCCTAAGAAAGCATGCCTCCATTTAGACAGATACTCTCGTGCGATTTGCTATATTCAGTTACAAAAAACAGAGCCTTAAAGTGTTCTACGAAACCCTTCTATGTTTTGCTGCATTCCATTACACAAACGAACCCTTAGAAAGTCTTTTACGAAGGCACCCAGTTCCTTAGGAAAATACTTTTGCCTGCTTTGTTTTCATTTTCCAAACAATCTATTAATTCTTCGCTCTTGTTCTCGAGGCCGTTTAGACTACATTTCGAGGAATAACTTGACTTATTTTGCTGTTATACACAATACCTGGAGATCTTTCTTATTTACACGCGGCCTCGAGTACCATCAGCGTAACATCTGAAACAGCGGTAGATCAGTGTTATAACCGGCAAGTCCTCTAGTTACATTACGAACATAATCCACAAAATGTTTTTTATTCTGATATAAAAACGGTAAATGATGTGCAGTGTTCGCTCATTTTATCCAAAGAATTGAATGTAAATTTCCAGCTATGGGCATTACATGTGTTATTAATTTAAGTTTGATAATTTGCACATATTCTTCCTCGGAAAGCTCGAAATATAATTTTCGTACGACTAAATACAAAAACTGAAAAGTAAAAATGCTTTGTGGCAATTACAAAGATCAATAGATTTTCCTCATCTTTTGCCCACCCCCAGCAAGGGCGGAGCAAATAAGATCGCTGAACATTGGTAGTTCGCCAAGAGTTCAAATCTTAGCGAAAGAGCTGGTTGTACGGAATTTTTCGTTATTTTTCCTACGTATAACGTAAGTTTCCCTAAGAAAGCCCTCAAAGAAGGCATCCTTCCCTTCAGATAGATAGCCTCGCGTGCTTTGCCATAGTCTTAATAATCCAAACCTATTCTATGGTGCTTTTTTTGTGTCACCAGCGGCCGAGCGGTAAATTTGCTGAACTTTGGTAGTTCGGTCCGGGGTTTATACCTCGGTGAACGTGCTAGCTGTATGAAAGGTTTTGTAATTTTTTCTCATGTGTAACGTGTATACGAGCCAGTTTCCCTTACAGTCTTCTACGAAGGCATCCTTTTCCTTTGACAGATAGCCTTCGAGTGTTGATTAAGTTGCCGTTACTGAGTCTAGAATTACAGTATAGTTTTATTTCTATAAAAACTAGAACGCACTGTGATTCTTTTTCTGGTTTAATTTTACTTTTCTGGGGCTTTCCTCGATTTCTTAAATCATGATTATTTAAGAAGACCGACTTTTGGTTTACTAAGGCATTAACTTTTGTTTTGTAAAATAATACATATTTTTAATTTTTTGTATATTAATGTTATTATTTTTCTTGTATACTAATGAAGTTCAATTTATAAACGCAGATACGATATGTGTATATTATTTATGCCATTACTGTTAGTAGTATTGAGTGGCATAAATGCTTTCTATCCTATTAAAATTTTAATTCTTTGGTTATTATCAGTTCGGCCACAAGTATACATAAAAGCTGTGAAATGCAGCTTGATGAAATAAAATGCGGAGCCGAGCGCAATAATGAAGGGCTTGCTTTAAAATAAGGTCATTTTAAATATATTAATTTTCGAGTAGTGGTAAAATTTAGTTTCGCATAGCGAAGTAAATAAAAAACATTTCATGGCCATTATACAAAATATGTAGTAACATTTACTTGCTCCCCCTTCACAACATATTGCACGCAAGCTGATACAATAAAATGCATGCCTAAACTATAAAAACGCACGCTACATCGATATATACATCGATTTTCTCATTTCTCTTTAGAAACTGGATTCTTCTTAACCGTCGTCTTGAAGGAACCCAAAAATTTGAAATTTTGTTATGTCTCGAGAAATACATTTTGTATACATATATATTTAAATCAGACACTGCTTTTCTATCGTTTTCGAATTTAATCTCACTTGATACGTTTGTAATCTGGAAAATATCTTCAGTTATCCTAACATTTCTTAAATATTTTCTTCAACAGTTATTCATTCTATATGCGTTTTAACTACATATGTATCCCAAGGCTGTCTGCACTTTGTGTGTTCTCTCTAAGGAAATGGACTTTCGGTTCTACAATTCACAAAGAATCAACTTTCTCCTGGCGTCAGAACGTTGATAATAGAAAACTATAACTTAATATTATAATTTTCTTAGAACTTTTGCTTTAATCATGCAATACATTCAACTACAGTAAAATGTTAGAAACAAATTAAAATGGGTTTAGAAAAGTAGAAATGCGATGCATCAAACTTTTAATTTGATAACATCTATAATGGGATATTTGGGTACACTTAATTTTTTTTTCTATAGAATTAGTTATATTTAGTAGTTGCAGAACAGAAACATTGTAATGTCCTGTGGTGTGCCATGTTTCCTTATATGAATCCCTCCTCTGAAGGAAAGACCCCACCGTGATTTGTCATACTCAATAACCTATCACAGTATACCGTACTAATTTTATTACGATTCGCAAGTCAGTTTGGGATAACCATTGCAGCGAACAGCAAAGGAATATACAAAATTTAACTGTTTTTTATATTTTAATTTTAAAGCAATACACTAGGAGGGGTAATTTTGCATAAATCAAGGATTTTCTAGCGTACAATATATAGCAAAGAGTAAAATTTAGCAAAATATTCTTTCAAAAATGGTTATTTAAGTAAAAATCTGAAAAAGGTTTGCATTATGGGAGACTTTCTAAGAGAAACTGATTCGTTTTCACGTTATACGCGGGGAAAGCCACCCATGTTTGCTGCTATCTGAATCCAGGTCCAACTACCAGAGTTCAGCGATCTTAGCCATTCAGCCGATATGGGTTTGAAAAACGACAACAACTCATTAAAATGAAAAGATCACTCTTATTAAAGTGAAAAAAAAAGGGATAACGTTTTTAGATATGCTTATTCATAAGTGAAGATGGGCATATCTATAAAAGTGAAAGATGCATTTTTACTAAAGGTTCACTAAAGGTGAAATACATTTTATTTTACAATTAAATTGCAAAATAAAATGTATCTATTAAAATGCAGCAGCAGGTGTTTGATATGACAAAGGATGAATTAATTCAATTGTTCAGGTTTAATTTCAGGTTCAGGTCTAAATTAGTTTTGTGCAGTTTCAATTTTCCTGCTTTTGGAAGCATGATTACATTTTTGTTCAAGAATGATCTACGATAAACTCGAGAGGATTTCTGCCACTTCACCTGATCAAAGAATGTGATGTGTGATACTTTTTGACAGCTTTCGTCAAAATCACGCGACGCTTACGAGATTGTCAGACAACCAACGAAAATAACTTCACAAAGCAAACAATATTCAAAGTATCTGCGTAGCATGATTTCAACGTGGGAGGGTTTTTTTGAAAACGAGCAAAATAAAAGACCTTGATCTTCGACCCTCGCACAATCGCTCGTTATCTGTATTTTTTTTCCCGCAGCTGCATTTGCATAGGAAGATGGGTGTGGTTTATTGTAGCATTATGACAGTTCGTAGAAGTTTCCAACTAACTCAAATAACATTCTTTTATTTATTTAGCTTTTAATTATCTCTGTCCCTGAGTAGAGGTGAAAAGGGGTTCGATCAGCCCACTACTAGACATCATTTATGTGTCGGCATTTTTATGAGGTTTGCTTAATACACATAAAGGCAAGAATTTTCGCATCGCAGCCCTGGCACAAAGATGACAGCATCTTTATACCGAAGTATCCACCTTAATCCATCACTACATACGAGTGTCAGTGTATTTACACAAAAATCGACATCTTGTTTCAAAGGTGCCACTGTCTTTGTACGATGTATAACGTAAATAAAATTCAGTTTTCTTTAGAAAGTCACCCACGAAGGCTTCGCTTCCTTTAAGCAAATAACTCTTGCGCTTTGCTTCATTCAAATAATATAACCTGAAAAGGGCTCTGTAAGTTGGCAATCGTAGGCACGGCTATTGTAAGTTGAGGACAGAACGGTTGTTTTTAACTACACATGTACACGATTAATTTTACAGCATTTTGTGCAGCATTAATATTATTTTAATTAATTTTTATCCAGCTTCCGATCTGTATATCTTGATGTTTTGCAGGTTAAAAGTAAAACATTTTTGAGTTTCCAATAAAAAGTTGAGCATTTTAAATTTTGAGCTAATTTTTTCTTTTAATTTAAAGAATTCTTTCAAAAATTTATAATTCGTTCTAATTCAGACACGTGGATTTATAGATAATTATTTCGGCTGTCCTTGAAAAAGACCAAAGCGTATCAACTATTACTTAACTTTTAATTTTGTACTAATTTACTTCTGTTTCAGTTTTGTATGCCTGTTACAGAAATCACCATTATGATATTACATCAATTATATTTATTTTATTTTCTCTTCCTTAATTATATATATTAAACACACACATGTCTCTGTGTGTGTATGATTCTTAATGCTGTTTTTAGATATTGGAATGGCTTAGTATTTTTCGTGGTTAAATTTGATAATTTTTTTATATAATTCAAAATAAGAATGCGTTAGGCTTACCAAAATGATCATGCTAAAAGCTTCACGAAATCAACTTAGATTTATGTATATGCGTCGTATTTTGATGTACATATAATCTCGAAACAGTGCTTATAAAACAAGTAAACAGTGATGGAAAGTATAGATAGATGATACAAAGGTTAACATTAACAAAGTTGTTTTAAGAAAGTACGGATAAAAATTACAGAAAACTTTCTTTAAATTTTAATCTGCCCATGAAGAAAATTAATCTGGCTGTTATAAAAATGTTGCTTATTACATTCAGTTTGAACCTATGAACTTTAATAATTTACAAACTAAATGCTTCGATAGTAAAGATAAACTAGTCTTTTCATGGCCGAGTTTGTTTTTTATTATATAGCAGTCTTATTATATTGCAGTTTTCTTGTTACTTCTACGTTTACAGTAATAATTAACACTTTATGTTTAAATTTTAAAAATGTTGCGCCTTATGTTAGCACATTCATAAAGAAATTACAAGTTTGGATTTTATTGCATTGTTGAAAAGCACACTACACTAGGTCTGTTTGATTACAAAGGGAGCGTTTTAAGGGAAAGTGACTTGTGTTAAAGTTACACACTGAAGGACAACCACGAAATTTCCCATGCAACTAGCCTATTCGCCGGAATATGGAGCCAGGTGGAAGTATTAATGTTCAGCGGCCTTACCATTGGGCCGCTGAGGGACCACGGTGAGTTTGCTATCAACTTCTTTGAGTCCTCAAGGAAATTTAGTAGTAAATATGTTATATTTAATATAAACTGAACGGAGAGAACAGATATCTAATAATGATACAATTAGAAAGAAGTAAAATCTGATTAATGGTACAGAAACATGAGAAGATATACATATTTAACTCATATAAACAGACAATTGGTTTTCAGGGAAAGACCAGTTTTGTGCTTTAAACTTGGACTTTTCAGAAAACCATAAGTACAAAAAAAAACTTTCTACACTCTTTTCAAAATCAAATTGAAATGTTAAGGCGAAATTATTTGATGTCGAATTTCTGTTAGAAATTTAATGCGCTAAAAGTTCATATAAGAGCAACAAAGGCGTATATCTCAGTCCTCTCCAAGGTAAAGAAAATCTTCGTAGAGCATTTCCTCTTCATGAGGGCAACAGTTCCTCATTCAGCTGGAGATTGTTTGTAAATACTGCCATACTTGAATTGCAATTCAAGTTTTAGAACGTCTAATACTGTTCCGGTTTACTGTAACGAGGATAAAGGCTGGCACTGCAGTACAAAGCGAAATTAAAGCTTAAATATAAAGCTTTCGGCACTGCTACACATGTTAAGTGAATTTTCATAAAAATGCTGTGATTACATTTCCTTCGATTTCGGTAATAAATTAAACAAAGAGCAACCTCAAACTCCTACATGAATGATAAACATATTGATGGCTCCTGAATGCAAACACAGGCCTTCATAAAGGTGCTTAATCTTTAACAGGGTGGGGGAGGGGCTGTACGCCAGAGCATCACTGCTTGAGCTCTAGACCGTGTACAATAGCAACTACCGAAGTAGGTGTTGGCGCCGTTATCCAGCGGTCTTCGCAGTAAACGAAAGTTTCTTAAATATCGTTCATATTTTACATTAAAGTATAGGTAATGGATAAAAACCTTAAAATTTGGCAGAGTTCAACTTTAAACAGCGACTGAAATCCTACGATTTGCGAAGTAACGGAAAAGAATTCTCTTCCTTTGCTCTGTATGAGAATAGTGAGCATCTTGTGAGGCATTGCAGAATATTGCAACTAAACGCGTTTCAGAGAGTGACAGGCTGTAAAACTGGAAAGAAGACGGTTCAGAGAAAGTGTCACATACTGGATTGTTAGAACGAAGCTGCGAGATGTTATAGAGCAAGAAGCCTTTTAGCTATGTAGAGAAGTCAGTCGTATGTGGTGATGGAGGTCAGAAGTCTGGATTATTAGACATGATAAGGATGTGTCTGTAACGGAAAAGGATTTGACTTCTAGCCGGTGATGATGGTATTCTGCTAGTGCTTGATAGAAAGATAAAAGAATTTTATGGGTTTTTTCGATTTTATTCGTTGATACAATCTACTTTGAAATTTTTATGGATATCCTCATTGCGTACAAAGCAGGGTGCATTACAATCTCTACTGAAGGTTTTGTTTTATAGAATCTGAATTTTATTATGGCCCTGGTTTTTAACATACGAACTCTAAACATTTTAACCCTTTCGCGCCTAACGGGACACATACGTCCCAAGCAAATTTCAAAAAAATCTTTTGGGACAGAAACGCTTCTCTGTGTAATAAAAGACTTTCCCACCAGTCCTGCCAATGTTTTTGAAAATATTTTCATTCATAAAACATAGATGGCACTACCGTAGATAAAGCTATTCCCGCGTTTTTGAAGTGCAGCAGCTCATTCCGTACTGTACGAACGTAAATAACTTATTTTTGGAAAATACCGCCTATTTTCGATTAAATTTTTATTGATTTAGTAATCTAAGGCCAGATAAGTTACTCACGAAGTGGATTATTTCTAACAAACTGGTAAGTGGCAAAGTTTTACTTACGTTTTTATTATCGGGACGTATATGTCCCTCTCGTCTTGGATGGTGGGAACACATTGTCCCAACAGTCCTATGTGATCATTTCTCTTGCTATTATATTTTTCGGTTACTTTTGAAATAGTTGCTTATTATTTTATATTTAGGCACAAATTAATTAAATCTAAAATGACTCGACGACGGGGACTTACTGATGAAGAAATAAAAAAAATTTTAGAAGAGTCAGATGACGAAGATACTGATTTGGATGATGAAATAGACGATCCCGATTTTCAAGATCCAGCACACAATTTGCAGTACTCATCCGATTCAGACGAGTGTGAAATGGATATAGATCATGATACCATCCCCCAAAATACAAAGAACGGCGATGCTTTGAGTGATACTGATACGGCATCACTTTCATCGGTTGATGAGATATCATCAGATAATGCTTCAGGCTGCAGGCCAATCTTATGGTTTCATGCAGATTCAACTTTCCAACCTCGAATGACAATTCCAGCAGAGTCATCGCCTACTTTGTTATTTAATTTAAATCGTTCATCTACCGAATTGGACGTTTTTCTAAAGATATTTCCAAAAAGTCTTATGATTTGGATCGCTCAATGCACAAACCAACGACTCGAAAAGTTAGGACAAACAATTCACCCTACAGACCCATCTGAAATTATGCTTGTCCTTGGATGCATGCTTGTCATGTCCTATAATAGGGTGCCAAAATTCTCTCATTATTGGTCATCTAATCCTTCTCTGGGAAACGTAGCAATAAAAAATGCTATTTCAAGAGACAGATGTAAAACGTTGTTGTCGAAACTATATTTTGCTGAACCAGAAAAGCCAGAAAATGCAAGTAAAACATATTATATTGACGAGGTTGTTTCGTGCCTGAAACAAACCTTCAAACAGTGCCGAAGCGAAAGCTCATATCAATCTATTGATGAATCAATGGCGAAATTCAAGGGACGTTCATCCCTGAAACAATATATGCCGATGAAACCTGTGAAAAGAGGGATAAAAATTTGGCAGCGATGTGATTCAAAAACAGGATATGTATATGACATGAACATTTATTCCGGAAAAGAAACGGGTGAAGTTCAAGGCACACTCGGGGAACGGGTAGTATCAAAGCTAACGGAGACAATCCGAGGAAAAGATGTGATGCTTGCGTTTGACCGCTTTTTTACAAGCGTGCATCTGATGGAAACCCTGAAATTTCCTGCTGTTGGTACGTGCATCAAGACACGCAAAGATGTTCCTAATTTTACAACAAAACTAAGCAAAAGGGGGGAGGCTGAGTTTCTCGTAACTAAAAATGGAACAATGTGTGCGAGGTGGCTTGATTCAAAGGAAGTGATGATGCTAAGTAATTGCCACGAAGCTAAATACGCAAAAGTAAATCGCACCATGAAAGATGGAAGCAAAAAAGAATTTGAGTGCCCTGTGGCAATCGAATTCTACAACAAAATCATGGGAGGTGTAGACCTTGCAGACCAAATGGCAAATGTCTATGAATTAGATAGAAAATCTTGCAAGTGGTGGAAAAAAGTGTTTTTTCGCCTATTGATGAGCGCAGTGGTCAACTCATGGATTGCGTACTGCGAACTCAAACATCGAAAAATCCCACTTCTTGATTTCATTGTACCTCTTGCAGAAGCCTTGATGACGTCCGGAAAGTTCAACGCACAGTATCAACGCCGTAGAGGAACTGGACGCCCTTCCAAAGCATCACGAAGTTTACTCAATGTTGGTGACCATCTGCCAGTAACAACAAACACTCGACGGCGGTGCCGTAAATGTGCACAACAAAAAAAGGAATCGCGCACTAAAATAATGTGCACTATGTGTAATGTCCCATTGTGCATTGATTGTTTCAAACCATATCATTCATAATTAAATTTTTATGACTAGAAATTCATTGGTTTTCTTTACAAAATTACTCATTGAAGAATACTGGGACACATATGTCCCACTGGTCAGGACTGATGGGACACATATGTCCCGGTCCTAAATCAGTGTTTAAAATTTTCCTAAAAATATAACATCTTAGTTTTAGCATTCTAGTGTGCCCTACTCATAGTTTATGCAACCAAAATTGTCCTGTTGTAAAAAAAAAACTCGTCGCGAAAGGGTTAAGACACAATTTCTCGTGATAGTTTCTCCACTCCCAACAAAACTCTAAGCAAAAGTTCTAGTTAGATACGGTATATATAATCATCTGTTATTCTGTTAAGCAAGATCAAAGGTCTGTTAAGCATTCGTGGCATCATTTATTAAGTATGATAAAAGACAGAAAAAGACAAAATATGAGACAGTGCTTTTAAATAATTTTGGAAAATGAGTATCAGAGATTAAAAATAAGAAATAATGACAGAAGCTCATGAATAAAAAAAATACTCTCTCGTCATATATGAAAATGTTTTGGAAAAATATAATAAGGAAAAAACTAAGAAGAATGACTGCGAAGCTCACATTGATTAGCTATGAAACATTTCACTTTACCATTTTCTAACATTAGAGTCGTGTTCTTGACTGCGAAATTTGAAATTGTCTTGATATATTTAAATTATGGGAAAATAATGGAAGCGAAAAACGAAGTTTAAATATCTTAAAAATAATACCACGATATTAGAAATACATGTACTTTCATAAAGAAGATGCGAATTAATGAGCCACTGCCTAACTACAGATTTTCTTTCTTGCTCATATCTACGCAGCTTAAAGTAAGATAAAAAAAGAGCAGAAATTGATACTTGGAAATAAGTCTTATAGAGTTCTCACACATAATAGAACTTGAATGAACGACGTGAATTAAGACAAGGCAATATTTTACGCTCATAGATTACAGTTCATGTCGATCGCACTCTCAACAAATATTTCCTAGTTTCAATTTTTCTTTGTGGAGATAAGCAGTCCTAAATGGCTGATACATACAAGGATCTGGAATTTGAAATTAGAACTGAAAAATCCAATGACTAAACTCGTAAAGCAAATTTAGAACGGATGAAATTTTCTAAAAGTATTTTACTTCTATCATTGTCAATCCTTATCAGAGTTTCGTACAATTCTTAGAAACGAAGGTTTTTTTTTTTTTTTTTTTAAGTTCTTGTAATTTGTAATGCAAAATGAAAACTGAAAGAATTTCAGAACATAACAACATAACGTAACTATATTTCCTACGATCAAACTAGTTAACTCAAATATATATATATATATATATACCATCTAATATGGGAAATGAAATATGTGAGAGAATTACTTAAGGATTGTAAGAACCATGATCCCCTATTTTCATTTTTATGAATTTGCAAATTTTATAATATACATATGGAACAGAAAAAGTAAAAAGGTTGAAAAAACAAATACAGTGAAAACCAAAGTTAATCCTTTTTTATTTAAAGCTCCAAACAGAACTTGTCAAGGGAAAAGTGTTTTGAAGTTTTAAACAAAGTCAATTAACTGAACAACAAGAACCGGTTTCATTCCGATCAACTCACTGAGACCTCTATTGTCAATTAGTATAATGGTTATTAATTCTAAAAATTTTTATATACAATACTTCAAAAAATCTATACAAGTTTGAGGCTCTCATTGAGTTGGTCTCTTTTCCCCACCCGTTTTTGTTATCCGAACACAAATAGAAACAAACGTTACAAGGAAAAAATTTTACATGTATGCCGAAATAAAACATTTATAGTCAAGGGAAAAGACTGGAAGAATTACTGTTCATATAATGCAGAGAAACAATGCAGCCCATCCGATAGTCATGCAATGCGAACACTCTCTCATCTTTATCATAAATATGCGTATCCTATACGACCGAGTTTATTATCAAACTTGATTACCAGCGACGTATCATTTATCTACTCTGTAAATTTAAATTTATGAATACAGCAACATTAAAAATCATCACTGTTCTAAAGTTTCGTGATCTACTCATGAACAATTAGTCATTATATTTCCCTTCGACAAGCATGCCTTCGTGGAGGATCTTCTAACGGAAACTAATACTTATTTATTTTACATATCAGGAAGTCTAGAAAGCACCAGACTGCAAGCCCATTCACCGGCATTTGAACCCATATCAGACTATCAGTATTCACTTGCCTTAGCCACTCGGCCACTCGTAGGCCCTCTCATAAATGAAGACAGATAAATTAATATTTACGCTAATTAAATGTTTAAAATTAGGCAAAAATGCAACCTTGTTTAGCATAGATTTTTGAATAAAACTCTATCGATTTAAAGAGTGATCCCTCTTTTTCTGGTGCAAAGTAGGTGAAAATACAACCTTTTTAATTTAAAATTCTTATTGAAATATCATTAATTTTATGTTTTACATTGGCTTGATTCTCTCTTTCATCTAATGAAATGCTTAAGATCAGAAGTGCAAGGCACTTTTAAGAATAAAAATTTATTCAACTTACCGACTATAAAATATGATTTTATGGATTGAACTTCTTGACAATCTGCAATGAAATCTGATAATGAATTGAACTGGGTTACTTAAATTATGCCAAAGGCTATGATAACTACCTGGATAGGAAAGAGATGCTTTCTTGGAGAAATTTTTAAAGAAACTTGGCTTATATTCATGTTACGCATGAGAAAAACCACGGTAACTCCCATGCAGCCAGTACGTTTGCCGACATTTTATTCCGAGTCGCGCTACTAGTGTTCTGCGGTTTAACTGTTCGGTCACTGATGGGTAAATCCGAAAAGATTAGTTTTACTAGTTATATTTCACTCAATAGTAACCGCTGAAAATCTGAAACATCCTTTCCTCCCCCCCTTATCATACTTCCACATATGATCTGTAAATTCTTCTTCGCAAGAAAAAGGTGTAATCTCTAGTCTAGAGATTGCAAAATTTGTTTCCCTGCACATTCTTCTGTGAAAAAAAAATTAACAATAACATTCAGTAATACATGATTTAATGCACGTATCATTTGCAGGATCATACTCATATACGATTAAATATAAAGAACAATATAATTTCTACCCTTTATATGCATAATATAAAACCTATGTAAAGATTAAGAAGAATAAATAAAGCATACTTTTAGTGTTGAAGCGGTGTTGTTTTTATTATTAGTGTGAGCATCTCACTTTAATTTAACCTAGCACTTATTATAATTGATTAAAATGACTTCATTATATGCTTAATTTTTTCGATACTTAACCTTAGCATACTTAGCCATTTGTGATTCAAAAATATCTGACAAAAATGTAAGAAAGTAGAGGATACTGAAATAAGCAGATTTTGTAATGTAATACGTGCGCAGAAATAGCCCTTTTGATGCGGTACAGGATGCGGTTGAGTAATAGATAAAAGCGCTCTGTTCGCGCGAATCGTCATTCCCCGCGCGGATTTTGAACGGCATGTATCGGTACACGAATGCAGAGGTCGCCGGTACGCATTTTATCTATGGGGCTGCAGATGGAAACGGGAGTATCTGCTCAAAAAAAGGTAATCGAAAATCGTTCTCTGTACCTCCTCTAAGTAAATAACTGCCCCGAAACCCCACAGATAAATTGCATCTAACCTCTATGTTCGTATAAAGATGACTGCCGCTCCTCGAAATTTACATGAGGAATGTTGACTTGTGTCAGCAGAATGCTTTTACACAGCGCGCTGTGTACCACCTCAATGCGCAACTTCCATACACACATTCCATAACAAAATCCGCTTATTTCTGTCCTCTCTACTTGCCTTTATATTTTGGTCAGATATTTTAAAACCACTCTGTAGATGTATGGGATTGCTAAATAAGAACCCTTACACAGACACAAAAATTATATGATTTTTTCTCCGTTGCTGCTAGGCTATAGTATTTATTGCACAATATTAGCCACCAGATATGTCGTTTAGTTAATTATGGCAAACACACGAAGGACTAAGCTTTTGGGAAGTGTTTTCGAAAGAAACCACTTACTAAAGATAACTACAGCTCGACTACAGTTGAGAAAACTAATATCTCATGCAGCAAGCTCGTTTAATCACTAGGAATCGAATTCTGGAGAAAAATTATAGGCAGCTTTAGCTAATCGTCGCTACCAACCTATCGTCTATCAAGGAATTTTGTTTACTTTCAGAGCTTTCTACATTGTTTTCTAGCCAGTGTTGAAAAATTAAGTTCTTTGCTAGCTGTTCAATAATCATTGCAATATTAAAGGTAAACTGACTGTACACTGAAATACTAATAAATTTGATTCATGTATTATATATTTATTAATTTTTATCTCTTATATTTTATTAGTTGCTTAATGCAGAACTCTTTTCAAGATAATAAAAAACTACATTTGACTACTTATGGTCTGAGCATCAGAACAAAATCGACCTGATTTGAGACAATACTATATCGATAGCCTTACTGTTTCAAGGTTCAGAATTTTTAGAGAAACACTGCCCAACTTGCTATACATTTTTATAGCTGCGCGCAGCGAAAATTAATATTGCAATGCAAAACTGCTCAGTACAGAAATTAAACTCAGCGCCACACTACTTCAATAATTTTGCAATAACTTCACAGTACAGAAAGAGAACTCAAAGCCACATTATTTCAATAATTTTACAATACAGAACTACGCAGTATAGAAATAGGGCTCAGAGCCACATTATTTCAACCATCATGAAAGGTTTGAGTATTGATGTGTGCAATCGACAGTGTGCGCGGAAAGTTAGCGTATTTGGGCAACTTCGAAAACAAACAGTGCGTAACCGCACGTATTCATCTTCGAAAGAACACTGGCAACACCTTTACCAGAAATGAGAAATTTATTTACCTAAAAAAAAGGGCCCTCGTATATGTATGTAAGCATATTGTATACGGTTGAATTATCTATTAAAGTAAATAACTGTTCTTTCCCCTCATGAAATAAACTGAATAAAGTAAAGGCGCGAAATTGTGGAGTAGGAAATGAGTGTATCTTTGTAAAAAAACATAAACACTATCCCGTCTCTACGAGTGAAACGAGGCAAACAGAAAACGTCCACGCATTTGCCCTTTACTTGACCGTCACTGCAAAAACAGCAAAAGTCCTCCAGACAGGCCATGAACTTCCAAAGGTCCACGCGAGATGGTCGACCAGTCTGCTCGACACGCCTACCACACTTGCTCTACCTGGCTATGGATCTCTCTCCAACGATCGGCTAGCTTTTCATTCGATTATTATTTTTCTTTTGCAACGCATAAGTAGGCAGCCAATGAGAAGATGGAATGCCATAATTTTCCCACCAAGAGAAAGAGCTTCCAAGAACAAAGTTTCAGTTCAAAAGAAGAAAAAAATAGTATTTATCGTTTATATTGGAGAAGATTTTGATAGATTCAGCTGAAGTTTCTGAGCCGGACTTTACAATGAATAGATGCCAGTCAATCAGCTTTTTATAAAAGGTATCTGCACGAAAGTAACCTGTATAACATGCTGACCGCTTACATACCCAAAGGGAAGAAATGAAATATTTGCCGTAAATACCAGTTTTGATGAGCCCTTAAAGGATAAGATATTTTGTTTAACAGAAATTTGTTACGACGCCTAAAATCTTATAAGCAAATAAGTTTTAAGATTAAACGGCGCGTTCTCCATTTTTCCAGTTCGATATACACTAAAAAAAGTAATAAAACGTCTTTATTAGTTGATTATTGTGATTTCTATCAAAGAAACTAGAAAAATTATAGTTATCAAGCTTATAACTCCGTCCTTGTTTAAGCCAGTTTCTTCTTTCATTTATTTTAATTTTGCAGTTGCTGGAGGGGGACTCATAAGAATAAAAAAAACTACCCCACTAAATTTTGGTGAATAATGTAGAAAGAAACTAAAAAATATATATATTGTTCATTTAAATTATCATTCTGATCACTATACTGGTTAGCGATGCTGGCTGCTGTATCGCTGAGCCTAGATTCGAATAACGAATGGATGTTTGTAAGCGTATAGTGTCTGTGTGACACAGGGATCTAAAATACTGGCCAGCTGGAAGTCCTCTTGAGCGGTTTGGTAGTAAGAGAAGAGGGATGGAAGACCCTTGGAATTACTCCCTTATGGTGTTCTCCATCAAAATTGGGCCACAGCTGCACAATTAGTACGATCAATAATGAAATTCTAGTATCTCGCCCACTCCTACCTTTACCGGTTCATTTAAACTCTAGAAATGAATCCGTAATTTAGCTTCCACTTGTTTAGCACAATCTAGCAACAATCATTAAGATACAATCAGTTATCGATGTTACGCTTCAGAAAAGCAGCCGAGTAGATAAAGTTACAGAACTTTGTTAGTGCTGTCCGGGTTCGGGTTTTCATCAACTGAATAGAAAGCTGGTCGACATTTTCATGGTTTTTAACTATAAGTAACTCCAATCAGAGCCAATTTCGCGCGAAAACCTGTCTACGAATTCATTCTACACCTAATCAGACAGCTCTCGCTTGCTTTTCAGAAATACGTCAGACAACCAACCAATTACAAATGCTTATTAAAGCATGTATTGTTAGAGTTTAAGAATTATTCTCTTGAAGGGAGGGTTGGCTTCGTGGAAGACTGTATCTCTAGATTGCTGCACAAGTAATTATTAATAATTAATTTTTAATAGCTTCTTTACATATTTAAAAAACGTTTAGACTACGTATTCATGCTCATAAATAAATACTACCTAACGGAGCAAATTGTTTTATAAAATAAATTAATAAATAAAATAATAATTGATCACTGAGCTGTTTGTCTCCTGCGAAGGAATGTTCGCAAGATAATGTGCAGACACAATGAAATGTTGGCACAACAAATTAGCTATGAAAATTATTATTTTAAAAAGGTAATTTCCTTTCTCCCCTTTAACAATACGTACTCTAGTATACTTTTATCAAGACCGAATTAAAAATAAATAAATAAAAAAAAATTGAATTAAAAAATTATGCGACTTATAAATATATGTCTAAATCACTGCTGTCTTTTAACCATACATATTCTTAATAGAAAAGCAAGAAAAAAATAGATCCTGATCCATTGATGCCGCAGATATAGTTGCTATATTTGAGTAAAAAGTATTAATAAGAACGTCCACTACTTTTACAGACACCTTAGGTATAACACCATTTTCCGCAAATTGTCTGAAGGAGAATACAGTTTTTATTCTAAAATATAGTTAAGGCCCTACAAGGTCCAACTGAGGACGGATGGACACACACACGTCCATTGTCTATCAATCTATCTAGCTAGCTATATACAGTACCTCCTGCACGGGAAACCTCTATTTGGACAATTATGTTGGTCTCGGTCCCTTTGAATAGGGGCATCAATGTATTTTCCTTTTATTAAAGGAAACTATTTAAGAGACACTGAAAAAAAATTCGAAAATGATATACAGGCAGAGAAATAAATAAAAATGGAAATACTCTTTGTTAATAATCGTTTGAGGTTTCAAAGGCAAGTTTGTGCTCAGTGAAAGATAATTTTGTGACAAGCGAACAATAAAATGAAAAGTTAATCCCTCTCTTTTGAAAAGAGCTTTTCAGTAGGTTAAAGAGGAACAATACATTGGGAAAAAGGAAGTTGTGGTGCAATCAAAAGGATATTTCAAATTCAGAGAATTCAAAATTCAGTTACCTTTGCTACAGTTCTCAGAAAGGAAAAGGAAACAGCGTTAGTAAGTTGTAAGGCAGTACAGTTCTCAGAAAGGAAAAGGAAACAGCGTTAGTAAGTTGTAAGGCAGTGCAAGAAAGACGAAGACCAATGGGGAAAAATAGATGATGAGATGACTGGGCCACCTGTCAAGGCACATAGATCTCACAATGTGGAGAGAGTGACAATCCTTATCATTCTTAGTTATTGCTGGGACTGGGGAGCAAAAGAAATACAGTTTTGTACTTGTATGTTATTTTCTACATATGTTTTCCAGAATGGCTTCAAAAAAGTAAAGGATTAATATTAAAACAAAAAGTTGATGTAATTTATGTTGCAGAAATTAGTTTGAGAGATTTAGAGCAGAAATTTGAGATAAGGAAAAACCAAGTGAGTAATGTGCTAAAGGATAGAGAAAAAATAAAAATACTATGGATTACTAATTCAAATGAACGTTCCAAGACTGTAAAATTTAGAAAAACTTAAGCATGTGAAATTGATACAGTACTGTTCAATTTGTTTTGTTCTGCAGGAGCAAAAAATATTCCTGTAAAAGAAGTATTATTCCAAGAAAAGGCAAAAGAATTTTCAGAAAGTCTGGGACTACAGAACTTCAAAGCATCAAATGGTTGGCTAGAAAAATTTAAGCAAACACATAACATTACTTTCAAGACTATTTCTGGTGCAGAAAAGTCAGTAGATATATGCATGTAACTGGATGATAAAAAAACTAAATGAAATTTGAGAAGGGGGTTAGGGTTATTCAAGTATGGCAAAGCACACGAGGGCTATCTGCCTAAAGGGAGGGATGCCTTCGTGGAGGACTTTCTAAGGGAAACTGGCTCGTATACACGTTACACATGGGGAAAACCACGAAAACGCCCATGCAGCCAGCCCGTTCGCGGAAATTTGAGAAGGATATGAGGTATTTACAATGTAGTTGAAACTAGATTATTTTATCGAATTTTGCAAAAGAAAAACGCTATCTTCAAAGGAAAAAAGTGCTATAGTGGTAAAAAGTTCCAAGGTAAGTGGTAAAAAGTTCTCACCATGCTACTTCGTTGTAACATGGAAGGAGAGTTTGAGCAACCACTTACAAGTGGTTGCTCAAACTCTGCTTCCAGAAGGGCCAGAAAACCAAGATGCTTCAAACACATCAATCCAAAAGATTTATCGGCCCATTGGCATCACAATAAAAAGTTATGGATGGTGCAAAGCATAATGTGAGAATGGTTCATTGCTCTTGATGAAACAATGCTTAAAAAAATACGAAGATTCTCCTGTCTCTTTAGATTTCGCCAGCCCACCCACCAAATATAAAACTGAAATCAGTGAAATTAAGTGCTTTTTTCACCTAAAGTAACAACAGTATTAATAGCCTTGAGACTAAAGTATAATTAAAAGCTTCAAGGTTCATTACAGAAAAATGTTTTTATGTCATGTTCTTTGTGAAGCTCTTTCGCAAGCAACGATCAGCTTGCAAAATGTGCCAATATATTGAATGCTATTCAGTGGATAGCAAAGGCTGCTAAATTCGAATCACAGGTTGTATTCAGCACTGTTTTGAGACAACAGGCTTTGAAATTCCAATTTTTGAGTGCCCTCAGTGAAAATACTACAGATGAAAATGAATTGCTTGAATTTGTCAAAATCAGTGGCAGTGCTCAAATGCAAGAATATCTAGAAATCGACGAAAGCTTGTGCACCGAAGACCCTAGTAACGACATAAAATCTTCTATTCCAGCTGTAGTCCAAGATGTGTTAACAAAAATAGCTTAGAAAATGAGCCAGACGACAAGTGAGAAAGACGAAGAACAGCCAATCGAAAAGTGTGATCTCTGTTATTCCTTTCACACATTTTTGAAATAAATAAACTTCTAATTAAGAATTTTCATTTTTCTTTAACTTCAAATTCAAATAAGTACCTTCGATTACGTTACTTATTTATATACCCTTTATTTAAAGCTTGATAAAACCCGAATTTCTAATTAAATTACACTTTTTTAATATATACCCTATGAAGAAAGGATACCTCAATTTAAGGGGGGGAAAATGTCTGGTTGGGTGGCTGCTCCTTCTTGGGACGGTACTACTGTATATATATCTACAAATATTATCACGGCCCTTTAAGGTCCAACTGAACACACGCACATGGCCATTATGCATCCATCCATATATAAACAGCAGCAGTGGTCATTTCAGTTTCGCTTTACAATATTTGATTACTTGAAGCATAAAATAGTTTAAAACAAATGGAGCTGAAAAAGCGCAAGAAGCGGGCGCATCCGTTATTTTAAATTTTAAAGCTTTCACATTTCATGCTTTATTGCCAGCACACGAAGGAGTTGAAAAGGAAAATTCAACTCATAGACTGTAAATTAATAAAAGAATTCTAAGTTTTTCGACAGAAAATTTTGAGCGAATTATATTACTGGTTTTTAAAAAGTTTTGACTTTACTACTGTTCGACAAAAGGTCATTTACTTTTCTCTGCTGTGTAAGTTTGCATATCAGCATCGTCATACAAATGGCATATAAAAAGCAGTAATTTTCGAAATGAATTATTTAAGATTATGGCAAAGCGTACTAACTCTTTTTACCTAAGAAATGAAATGCTTTCCTGGGTGACTTTCAAAAGGAAACTGGCTCACATTCACGTTACACACAGGGAAAAGAACGAAAACCACATGCGGGTAATGCGTTTGCCAGAATTTGAACCCTGCAGACTTCTAGTCTTTTACAAAAACTTTATCTTACATATACATATATATGCTATACAAGAACATCGTTACACATACATAGGCCTGCGTGTACAAGGTGTTCAAAAAAGGGGGTCCAAGCCATTTTTGATGATTTTAATCATATACTTCGATTAGCAATGCTTTGCAAAACATTTTCAGAAACGTGGATAAGGGAAGTCTGAAGAAACGAAGAAGTTTTATTTGGTTACTCTTAAAACAAAACGTCGAATTTAGTAAAATATTCATTATTTTTTAATAAATTAAATTTAAATATTTTCGTCTTTACGTGAAGAATTCATGAAGAGTTTCGGGAACGAATTTATTTGACTTCGATCACTATTCAATGCTAAAGGCTTCTGAATGTATTTTCACTATATTTATGATGAAACTATTAAACAGAAGCTGCTCTTTTATCGATTAATGATTCAGTGTTGAGAAAAGCTGTCTTCGGCATTAACTTTGAAGTTATCCCTATAGAAGTATTAGTTTCTAAAATATCTAAGAAATTTTCAAGTTGCATGGAACATTTCTTATTGAACTTATTAAAGCGTAATGAACAGCTGCTAACTGAACTCTACGGGCTCGCATAAGAAGTTAGCTTTCATGTTTTATATTTATCACACGGTGATAAACTTGCTTCCATAAAATTCTTCAACTTAGCTTAAGAAGATTTACAAGAAGTACATGTCTAGGATCAAAATTTAAGGGACAAAAGCGTACAGGTACTTTTTCTAAGCAACTACAAGCGAATATACAGTGAAGCCTTGTTCATAAATCCCTAAATTTTTCATTTTCTCGCATATCGTCTTTTAATTACGAGGCCCAAAATTTGCCCAGTGCAGTACATTACAAAATTTACCACGTCCAACACTGGCTAAAAGACAGATGAGGACTAGTTGTTTGACCCTGTTTAAAATCTCGGGGAATGGGCTGTCTCCATGAGCGCTTTCGTGTATTTCCCCATATGTAAGGAAAGTACGAGGAATTTTTCCCTTGAAAAAATTTCCACAAATGATTTCTTACTCTCAAGCAGATATCCCTAGTGTGCTTTGCGATAATCAAATAACCCACACCAAAATTTTCCGTTATTTGCCGGTAAATTTTTCGCCTCAAACAATTTTTCATAATTGTACTTTTATCCAATTCAAGATTTTAGTAAGACATTTTAACAAAAATATATTTCAACAATTTTCAATATTTTGAATGAAAATTATAGCTATTACCTTGAATGAATAATAAAGGTAAAACCAACATTTTTTTTTATTACTCACGAAAATAAAAATGACCAGCACGAAAGAAAAACGCTTAAGATGCGATAGAAATTCTAAAAAAAGCCGAGTTCATTAAAAAAAATGAACAGTACAGCAATATTTCTGTGATTATTCATGAAAATATAAATGGCTAATAAGGTACTATATTTAATATTCGAAAATACAAACGCTTGAAGAATATGAAACCTCTAGGAAAATAAAAAATGCACTGAAGTCCTCCCTCACACACAAAGAAACCCCTTTAATTTATCATTTATGCTGAAAAGCGAAAAATAATTTAATTACGATGAGTCGGAAGGTGTTTCACAACAATATTTGAAAAGTATTTTTGCAATAGCGCTTTAAAAATGTAACTTAACTTCTTGTCTTGCATTCCAAATACAACTCCTCCAAGAACATTTTCCCCACGCTGCGTTTTCCGGTATTTAACATTTTAAACTGCAATTCCAAAGACAGACATTTGTGCGATTGAGGTTCCCGGTGTTAGATAAAAAAGGTTTCTATATACATTTTAAAAGTTTCATTATAATAAAATAGTAGCTTAATCTGATTAAATTTTACAATTCAAAAGACGCACATTACATTCATCGCATTATATACGCAATAGAGATATATGATTTTGTTTAGACTTATTATGTAACTTGATAGACATTTCTTGATATCACTCGACCCATCTCGCGCTGAGTATTTATAACCGCTGAGCACTGGCGATTCGACTCAGGTTCAAATCTTGATGAAAAGGATGCCTGCATGGTTTTTTCGTGGTTTATCTCATGCGTAACGTAAGTATCAGTTCAGTTCCCCTTAGTTCTCCACGAAGGCGTCCCCCTCCTTACTCTTTTAATTGTCATCAGCGAGCTCAGCTTTCATTCCAGTTACGTACTGCAGTGGGTACGAAAGAGCATAGCTTGCCTTACGAATTTATGGCTACAGCTATCACGCGTACTTGGAAGAAAGAACCGTATAATCTTGCAAACCGCCGAAGGATTAAGGCAGATATCCCTCGTGCGCTTTGCCATATTCAATTAACAAATTTAACCTCAAAATTTCTTATATTCCAGTGATTTGGGGAAAAAAGTGTTAAATATAGTGCACCAAAAAAAGGAAAGATAATTAGTAACACTCAATGATCTACAAAAGCAAAGTATGATTTCATCACAAATAAAATAAAATACTAGTCTCCAAATTAGGAGCCAGCTGGTATTAAATTTTGCAATATATGTTTGATCTAGTCAGCAAATAGCCATTATATCATATTTAATCTTATTAATAAGAATAATTAAGCATTGATATATAAAAAACTTTATTTTAAAAAGGTAAGCTATATTCGCTGGCATGCAAATTTTGTTATAAGCTCTGACTGATGCAACAGTAATAAGATAATCTGTGAAGCAGTTATTGTCTATCCACCAACTAGACAGAAGTAGTTTTTGCAATACCTTTGAAACTACAGTAAATACCCACGTAAATAGGTGGTGGTGAATATCGAGTGGTAAAATCGCTGAACACTAGTATTTCCGACTTGGTTTCGATTCCAGGTGAATGGGCTGGCTGCATGGGCGTTTTTGCGGTTTTCTCCATGTGTGATGTGTATACGAGCCGGTTTCCTTTAGAAAGACCTCCATGAAGGCATCCGTCGCCACAGGCAGATAGCTCTAGTGTGCTTTGCCATAATCAACTAAACCAAAGCAAAAGTTGACGAATATAAACATGAAATCAGAACTTTTGTGGTCGAATGAACCAATTTAATGCAAACTCAAATAATAAAATTTTGACCAATATTACGTGACTTGACAAAGAAATTTAATTTGATTTAACTTTCAGCGGTTGCGAGATTAAGCGATTCTTTCTTCGCAAAAACTCGCTGTATCAGTTGTAAATTTCTAATGCGAGCTGTGTCCTTTTGTGCCCACTGCCATGCGTATCTGGAATGGGAGCTGAACTAGGTGATGACCATTAAAAGATTAAAGAATACATTACATTCGACTAGACTTAAACGTTGCAAAATATTTCAGCAGAAGTGTTACCAAATTTTCCATACCACAGTTTAAATTTTTAATTGGCAGCTACTTACCACTAAAAGAAGAGATCAGATTAAAGCAGCTTACTTACTTCGGCAATATAAAGAGGCATATAAAGAAACACGCAAGTTCGGAATTAGGTCTCTTTGGGCAGAAATATCTAAGAGCTCATTCAACGAATTATATTGGGAGTTCAATACCACTCCAACTTGGCCTCTTCACATCAATCCGGCAACTGGCAAAGCCACTGGCATCGTAAATTCTCTTGGGCAATGGTTGTCTATTAGACTTCAGACGGAAGAGGAGAATTTAATTCTTTGTCATTCGACCCATCCTTGCACACGCCTTTCCTACATAGTGCTTTGCTTCAATCAGTGACCTCAAGAAACTTCAAATTTGTTAAAGCAAAATTCTTCGTAACTTCCGTAGTGCTACGTGGCTCATCTGGAACTTCTTCTTGCATACGGTACTGAATGTTGAATACTTGCATTCGTTCTTTCAGACACTACACAACAGGTTCTTTGATAAATCAGCCAATTTTTGCAATGCGAATTATTCTGCGAACTTTGACTATGTGGTTCTTCCTCAACATTACGCTCTGCGTTCTTACGCAACACGCTTGTTTAAAATACCATGATCCCATTATCCAGGCTATCTGTTTTAGAAGGGAAGACTTCATGGAAGATGCTTTAACAAGAAACTGGTTCGTACATTCGTTCAAATCGCGGCGAACGTCCTAATGTACTTTGCCATAATATGATAAATCCAATTTAATCCAAACACAAATGGGAAAATCTACAAAAACCATATGCACACAACACATTACATCGCAACGAAATGAATCAAATGAATTACCAGGTTTCCCTGTTCTTATCTAAGCAGCCACTGGAAGATTCAGTAAAGAAGTACATTTATTTAATCTTGGAGTTACATACAGTTTTATCAAAGACCGGTGGTCAGATCAATCTTCGTTGCTTAAAATGGAACTCAAATGTTCAAGAGAATCATCGCCCTACCCAGCCGCCAGATGTTACAATTTAAAATGTAGTTCTTAGAGTAGAGGCATATTATAGACACAAAGAAAAAGATGGGACTATGTTTTGTTAAAACATCAGGATACCAAATTTCTTAACCAAATTCGTATTTAAAGCATACAATTAAGAAGCACAAAGAAACGGATTAAATTGTTAATCTGTAGTAACTCCGCTATAACTTTTACTTCAGGATTAGAAAAATTGGTTTTCGCAAGATAAGGCATAGGCTTTAGGCTATATTTCCAGTTCCCTCTGTTCTTATGGGGGGAAAACAGGATTATGAGAAGTCAGAGCGTAACTTACGGTTAGTGGATGACTATGTTATTACAGGATGTGATAGGATTCAAAATATCTGGAGCGCTAGATCTGTCTCTCCTAGGCTAGTTTAGCAATCAGGCCCTAATAGAACAGATAACCGCAGAGTATCTCTCAATAATTAGTAGTTACTTAATGACAGACCAGTGTTTGTTTAAACATTTACAGAGAAGTAACGGATATGAGATACGGATTATCGATGTTATATCGATTGAAATATTTTTACAGTGTCAAGTGCTTAGCATTTGAAGCCTAGGAACATACACAGCAAATTCTAATCGTTACGTACCGGAAGCAAAACATGACTCCGAGACGGTTATGACTTCACCATGTCAGATAATGCTATTCGGGATAATAATTCTCTTAGTACTATAAACTCTAGTCAGTTTATTTGAAAACATTCTCAATAAAGCACTCATCTCCTGAGGAAAATAGATATCGACACTTAAGGATTGGAAAAAAAAACCCCTTGAACAGCTAAATCTTCAATGATAAAGAGAGAAAGAAGATTAGGTTGGACAAGTTTTTAGAAAATGCGTATTAAAAAACAAGCCCAGCCATCAAATTAAAATATTATTATGTTGTATTAATTATGTATTCTACTTTTCTATTTTTGTAAGAGTTGATTTTATTACATTTAACATTATTATTACTTATAATAAAAATATTTTTACGTACATTTATGTACTATAATATGGTATAATATTTTTTAGCCCATTAATTAAATTATAATATCAGATTAGTAGTTATGAAATTAAGACTGTTAGAAAATTGAAGGAGCGCAAAAATTTTAAAGGTTGGGAACCACTGCCTTAAGTACTCTGCCATAATTAATTAACCTAACTTAACCTTCCGAATGCGAAGCCTATTTCAAATTTGAAGCCAATATCCGCAATTTTAGTTTACAAAATTTATTTATTTCGAAGATGAAAAAATAAATACGCTTAATACTCACACAGCATACACATATACGTATTTAGTTTACTTTTCGCTCACGCCAAGAGACAGTCAATGATAAGAATCATTCTTCTGTTTATTTCAATTTATAATGCTCCATAAAGCGACTACAAAATCATTATTTGAAAAGAATGAAAATATTCTTTTTCAAATAATGATTTCGCAGTCCCCTTTTTTGGTGAGAAAAGAAGCATATAAATCTATTGAATTCTTTTTCGTATACACTAACCTATAAAAGAATCTCAGTTCAGACCAAAAGTAAAGAATACCGCCCGCACAGAAGGAAACCTAGAAGAAGAAAAAATAAAAATAGAGAAATCGAGGTTGAGGTGTTGCTAAGAGGATTAACCTACTGTCGAAAAAATAATTTTAAAACACTGAGAGGCAGATCTTCAAAGGTACTGAATGCCCTAGATTTATGAGAAAAACTAACAGCGACAGACAAAAATAAAGCTTTCGGCAGGCACGAAATCATTTCAAATGCAGACTACATTCGTGACAAAGTATCATTTCAACATTTCTACAGGATTATTTTGCGGAAATGACATTTTTTTTAAACTTTCTATGTTTGCTAAATGTTTTTACGTTGTACCGAAGCCAAGAATTCAAAGTTTTGTGAGAAATACTAGAAGCAAGTCAAGAAAAATGAGGCTAACACTGCTTACTGGGTATTCCTTGGCTTTCATCAAATTTTTGTTTTAATGCTTACTCGGTTTGTAGTTTCGTCTTGTATATATGACTGGTCTACATAGGTATAGGAAAGAAATGATAATTACTGCTCGTAAATATAAATTTCTTCGAATTTACACAAAAGATGAATTATAAATACAAAAAGCCCGCTAGAGGATAAATGGATGAAACCGCTGTTTCATTCGAGTTCGAATCCTAGCGAACGTACTAGCTGCATTAGCTTTTTCGTAGTTGTTTTTTTATATGAAGTGAGAATACAAGCCAGTTTCCTTTAGAAAGGTCTTTTCGAAAACAATCCTCCCTTTAGACTGATAACCTTAACGTGCTTTGTCACAGTCGATTAAACAATCAAAGATAAATGCACAAGTGATGCAGCCGCATCAAGTAGCGTTCAATACAGCTCGAAATCAGAAATATATATACATTTCTGCAAAGTAAAGGCAATCAAATTTCGCTAATTGCTTTTATTACCTTTAATGAGTTACTTAAACAAACGGTAATAGTGTTCTTTACCATTGTTAAATAAACCAATGTTAATCAGTTATGCAGACGCACCATTACAATTAACTATCAATTTAATCTAATTTTTGAGCTTTATGAACAGGCCTAATATTTTAAATAACACCAAATACTTAGATTTCTCTTCTCTTTCTCTTTTCCCAATCGATACTTATTTCCTGGACAGAGTATTTACAGCTTTTAAGATATAAAAACGATTGATAAAGTCTGACGCTTAAAGTAATTTGATACTTAAAAACTGACAGTTGTTAAATGGCACGCTGCACTGCCATTAGACAGAAACAGCAAGTAATTCCGACCTTGTCATAACTGTCTAGCGATTCTAATTCCATTCTCAGTTGACTATGTCCTCAGCAGAAATTAGCTGTTTCAATTAATTAGAGAGTGAGTTCGGTTTAAGTTATTACTAAGTAATCTCTCTTCTCGCATTTTCCTAGACAGCCAACTAGGAACATAACGTTTTCTTTCGCATTTAAATTAATTTGTGAAACATATATGAATTCTATTCTGTCACTTGTCTAATTAAGTGCATTGTATAAAACTCAGTCTGTCATTTTTGTAACCTCACTTTTAGTTATATGAAGTCTATTTTGTCTAAACTGTGCATTTTTGTAAATTCCGAGTCAATGACTTGATTTTATTTTGTTTACTTTTGAGCTTATTTTAGCCTGTCTTTATTCAAGAAACTTGGCTCGATATTAAGTTTTACTAGATGAAGAGTAAAATAAGTTTACTTAAAGAGAAACCTATATAGATAGATCTTAGCTCCTGGGCAAGTTTATTCATTATTTCAAAGATATTTACCAGCAACTCAGTTTCAAGCATAGCAACAAAATTTGTTTTCTATTTGCTTTCACTTCTATCATATTCTATTTCTTCACTTCTATTTGCTTCACTTTCAATCAATACTCACATGATACTATTAAATTTTATACATTTAAACCAAGGTTCCCGATGGGGTCGGTACTGATCCTCTGGGAGTCGCTGAAATTTTAAAAAAGGCCAATGATGATCAAGGCGTCGATAGCTGCTATTAGACATTGGTAACATGCATCGCTAATATGCATCGGTAATTGGTTGTATATTGATCGCAATGATTACAAAAATATATTAATAAAACTTATAACTGATTGTCTATTGATATAAAGCAATATCATGTAGAAAGGAATCGTATAAAACAAATACAAGGGAAATAATATAGTATAAAACGATTTTAATGTTAGTTTGCAAGGTATTAAAAATTTGAATGTGCCAGTATAAAAGAATCGATGAACTACGACATATCTGATCTTGATGTTTTGATGCATTGAATTTGTTTGCATTGAAGGAGAATGTTCAAACACAAGTCTTATTCAAAACACACGAGTCCGCTAAGTTTTGGAATTTAAAAATCATCCCAGAGAATTATCCCAAAATAAAAGTTGTTACCGAACCATTGTCATTGACTTTCCCCCCTATCTTACCTAGTAGAATCAGGCTTTGATCAAGTCAATAAAAATTGAGAGAAGAGAGACAGGTTGAAAAGTTTTGAGCGAGATGATTTAAGAATTAAGTTAAGTAGTTTTATACCAAATATTAAAGGAAACAAAAACTGAATCAATACATCAACAGCTATCACATTCATTACAATCGAATTTTTGTGCAATTAAGAGTCTGTGATTTGTTTCTCAAAATTTGTTTACATTTACAAAATTAAAAATAATAATAATAACACTACAAAAATAATAAAACATAAATCTAATAACCCCTTTTTTTTCAAGCCCCCTTTTGTTCATATTCTTAGTCCAGTTATTACCTTTGTTCATGTGCAATTACTTACATCATGATTATGTTGTACGGTGTATATTATAGAGAAAAATGTAAGGAGGTCGATGAAGAAGACCTTTCTTTTATAAGGGGTCGAGGCAAGAAAAAGGTTGGGAATCCCTGACTTAAACAAATTGGAATATGCTGAATTAGTTTCAAGGTAATGCCAATTTATTAACTCGGTAAACCACTTTCCTCAGTACGATAGCTCTCGCGTACTTTGCCATAATCAACTACCGAAACTTTCTTATATACTTACAGAAAAGTCACTTCTAAGTTTTGAAAACTTATTTTATACTTTTTCGGAAATTCTGGAAAAATTTCAGTTCTTAAGACAATTTTAGCTAGATTTGAATGTAGGGATTCCAGTCAACGAAGAAGAAACTGAAAAATTGCGAATACCGTTATGGACTCCAAACACTAAGCGAAAAAACATATCTTGCATGTATCTTTTTGTTTAGATACCATTTCTTTTCATGGAGAATAAACCCATTCCGCAGCAGCAAAATGGGAGTTGCAAATGACTGACTGCTGAGGTTAAAAAAAATAATCGACGACCGGAGGAATCACACCTGAGCTGGTTAGCATATTTAATGACCAAGGTCAATGTTACGGGGTGTGGTATAATTTGGCCTTCGAGCAGTTCTTTTCGAGCAGATTGGTGAAAAATAAATATGCACAAAGGAAAAGTTTCAACTTTCTTTCAAAGAGCATTTGACTCTTTTTGCCCTCCAAGGTCAGAACGCATATAAATTTGGAACATAATGCCCCAGCAAAAGGAATCGCAGGACTCTCATTATCGTGCGCCAACATTGAATGAGAAATTACTGCACGTACATTATTCTTGCAATGAAACCTTTACGACCACGAAGACAACAATAATTTCTCTCAAAGCAATAACGAATGAAAGGATCGTTTTCCGTGACCGTGATTAATTGGAAGATATTGATAGTCTACGTCGCTGTCATAAAAGTAGTCAGTTCAGAATTACAAAACGTGTTTTCAAATAATTCACAGAAGATACAAGGAAAATTTATAATACAAATAAGAACTTAAAAAGAAAACTTTTTTTTTAAATACGAACATGTAAATGTACTTGTCAGTCCGAAGGAAAGGAACAGCAGTTTGATCAAACAAATGACTCAAACACTGAACACTGACAAAAATGGGTCTTCTAACAATTCCAATACACAGCAAATACAATGGTCATAGTTTCAACTGCTTGCTAGATGGTTAAAGAAACTGCCAGTTTTCTGAATTCAGCGACTGCAAGATTTAGTTGCGATCTGTGAGACAGTATGCAACAATGATTGCAAGACCTTAGTTTCAATTTACGAACCAGCATCCGAGTCCTGATGGCATCGCTGGGGTACCTACCAAACAGAGCGTCAGTGGCACAAAAGTGAGGTAATGCAGTTTTAGCTATAAAAAGCCACAACTTGTTACAAAGACCTTCTTCTACGATATACACTGGTTACCTTAAAGTAAGAAAAAATCACGATTACTGAAAAAGTGACAGGTAGAATTTTATGAAACTTACCCACAATATACAACACATAGTAAGCTATCAAATAACATAAAACGAAACTACCAGACAATTATGGTAGTACAGAAATTAGCATATGTATAAAATGAACAAATCGAAGGAGTCACTTTGCTATAGGAAAAGTACCTTCAATATGGTATACGATCGCCTCTAGAAGCAATACAGCACATACAGCGATGTGTGATGCTTTCAATTATGCGGTCTATCAGTTCCATAGGAAGCGAGAGCCATTGCTCTTGCAAAGCAGTTGCAAGCGCGGCAAGGGTCTGAGGGGGCGGATTGAGAGCAGCTAGACGTCTCCCCAAAGCATCCCAACCGTTAATGCTCAGGTTTGTAGAGATGACATCCTTGATGCTTATGTGCGCCCATATGCCGGGGCAATAGGTGATGCTTTCCTGTTACAGGACGACAACGCAAGACCACATAGGGTTCGCGTCGTAGATGATTATCTTCAAGAGGAAACAATTATGCGCATGGAGTGGCCAGCTCGATCCCCGGACTTGAATCCTATCGAGCACGTTTGGGATGCTTTGGGGAGCCGTCTAGCTGCTCTCAATCCACCCCCTCAGACCCTTGCCGCGCTTGCAACTGCTTTGCAAGAGCAATGGCTCTCGTTTTCTATGGAAATGATAGACCGCATAATTGAAAGCATCACACATCGCTTATGTGCTCAACTGCTTCTAGAGGCGATCATATTCCATACTGAAGGTAATTTTCTTATAGCAAACCTTCGATTTGTTCATTTTATACATGTGCTGATTTCTATACTACCATAACTTTCTGGTAATTTCTTGTTATGTTATTTGATACCTTATTATGTGTTGTATATTGTGGGTAAGTTTCATAAAATTCTACATGTAACTTTTTCAGTAATCGTGATTTTTGTGATTTTCCCTTAATTTATGATAACCAATGTATTTTGCATTTAGATAATATTTCACTTGCGGGATAAGTTGTGAGGGCTCAGCCAATCCACGTTCCATAAAATAAATACAATGAATCTTCTCTAATACGACCACCCTCGTTACAGATGTTTCTAGTCTTCTGTGGAGACTGTCGTCTAAGAAAGGGGATGTTCAATACTGACGATTATTTATGTTCAGAAAAGCCCAGTCATTTTCAGAGGCGTTCGTTTATGGGAGAAAGTCACTACGATAGGGTTCGTAGTACTTGGAAAATGTAATCTTTGATAGCGTAGTCCTGCAGCGTGGTGCTTCGTCGGCATAGTCATTTTTATCTCTAAATAAAGAAGTCCTGCATTTCGTTACCAGGCATAGCATTTTCTAAGCGGTTACAAGAATGAAAAGCAAAGACTTCTGTTTTCATCAGGAATTAAAGGCGGAGCCGCTGATTGTAGACCAGCGCTCTAATCACAGAGATATTGAAACAACCGACTTTTCTCTCTTAAATTCTTCGCAATCAAAATGAAGCGGGAAATTTATTTAGAATATCAACCACCAAAAGATTAAATGTACAAGAAATAATGGACACTGCGTACAGAAAGATCAAGAATGCGCAAATTTAAGCGATGAAATATGGCTCAGTAATTTTACATCGAAATTAAAGTGATTTAAATTTATAAATTTTGAATTGCAAGGGAAAAAAAGAATAAAATAATTCAAATGATCAGCACTATTAATGCATACAAAACAAATCCTTTTACGTTAATAAATGATCTTTAACAACACAGTTTGAATCACGTTCTAAATATGTCCGATCGTCAATCTACAAAGACATCAAAATTACAATTACAACGCTGAAAACTATGCTCCAGAAATTTGAAGGTGAATGATGAATTTGAGGTCAAACTTCATGAGTTTGAAAAAGTTAAAGTTACGATGTCTGACTACTCCTTTTATAAAAAAATTAAATGTAAAACATATTGCCATAAAAATTTTTGACTCATCCTATAGTGGAAAAAAAAACGCGTTAAAAATTAAATTATAATTTTACAAACTAGTCTAATGTTACACGCCAAAAAACTTGAGTTAGATTTTCGGAAATAAGTCAGTCGAGAATGTATCCATCCCAATATCACCAAACGTAGTAAATACATCTGCTCTTGTTTTAGTTACGGATACTTATTTGAATCAATTTTTTCATATTTAAAGTTCACAAAGACTAAGTATCGTTCTCTACTTACTGATCCCCATACTGAAGATTCATTATCGTTATCCTTGGGTGGATACACTACAAATTATGAAGGCTTGGTTACAAATAAGCAGACGCAGACTTTCCATTATTGATTAGATAATAAAATAAAATTTAATTTGTACTTTTTCTATGGCTGCTTTCAATTAATAAAATATCATGTTAATTTAATTCCACCTTCCCCCTTCTAACTTAATATGCTAAACAAAATATTAATCTGAATGTGTTAAATGTCAAGACTTTAGTAAGTAGATTTGGTACATTTTTAAGAAAAAAATTGTTATATACATACAGGTTTATTACATATATATATATATATATATACAGGTTCGGTTTCGGTTTACTTGAATATGGCAAAGTCCTAAGCGCACTAGGGATTTGCCACATCTGCCTAACAGAAAGGATACCTTCGCGGAGGATTTTCTAGGAAAACTGGCTCGTATATACAATTACATATGGGGAAAGCCACGAGAATACCCATGAAGCCAACCGTGCGCATGGAATCCAGCCCTAATCGGAACTATCAGTATTTAGAGATTTTACCGCTCGGCAGCTAGTGGGCCAATATATATATTACAAAAGTTGGCCACTTCTGATACATATTACGCTGAACTATTTTTTTTCGGAGTGTCCGAGTGAATAAAGACACCAAACACTAGTAACTCATCTTATGCACAATTTCCAACAAAGGGGTTGTTCATTTAGTCATACATGAAGCCTTCGTGACTTCCCATTCGTAACTGGAATAAAGCAGTTTCTCCACGAAAGTTCTTCAGGAAACACATAGTTCTCGTTTCGTTTGCTATAATATTAACCTATAAGACAGAGTTTCTTAAACTGTGGGTCGCGGGACCTGCAGCAGGGCGTCGCCAAAAATTTTAGCAGTTTTGATATTTCTTTAACTTATTATAATAATTTTACAATTACCAAATATTTTTACACAATGCATATAATAACTTTTAAATCTTTTGGAGCTATATAAAACTATTAATACTAAAAATTTGCCTATTCATATAAAATATATGAATTTATATTAGACATGTTTCGCTTCACAATCACTGAAATAGGCTTACTAAATAATTTTCAATCAAGTGCTCAAGTACTATGAAACTGTTTTTAAGAGCTACAAATTGTTGATAATCGTAAGTAGCTCTGCATTTATAAATTTCGAGTAAATTTACAGGAAAATCCAAGAATAATTACCTCCAATCTACTGCATGTTTCCCTGAAATCTGATGAAGTGCTAGTGTAATGAAATAATGTGCAACAGGAACGACAGAAGGAACCGAGGAACAACAGAAATTAATATTTTATTTGTAGTACTTTGAGCAACAAATATAACATAGCATTTACTCTGAAGCTCTAAAAGAAACTGCGTATTATCGTCTCAAAAAGAGAAATTTTCTACAGTCAAGTAAATCTCTTCCCCAGGAAAATATAATGTACTCGAATTATCGATAAGCCCCAAATATCATATCATAATTCTAGTTGTTTCAGGAAAGTTATTAAAAATGAGATTCTTTTATTAGACGAATATCGCTCCTCTGTTAAGTTAGGTACAAAAGAGCGCAAAAAGGAAGTAAAAGGCGAAGCGAAGTAACGGTAAAAGCGCCAAAGTTGCGGTACTGCTCTACTAAACTCCCCGCCAAATACAACGCATGCTCCATAGCACTTAAACCAGATCAACGGCCACGCAGCGTTTCGTCGGTTACCATAGCAACCGTAAAGATCCGGGACACTCGCCTCAGAGCCCAGACACCCCAGCAGACGATTTTCGGCCCTCCCAAAATTTCTCAACAACCCTCCCTATCTACCTTATGACAACGCACACGCCTGCTTGGCCACATTCTTGCAACGATCACTTGTTTTGGATGGCCCGCTCAACACACACACACGTTGGCCTCCTTTTCTTCCTTTACCAACTGTGTCGACGCCTTAATACATTGTGTCGGGGTGTGAGAACTATTAGCCCCCTCCCTGCACATTTCCCCCTGCTGAGGAAGGGGCAAATGCGGTCAAATAGAAAAACCTTTGCTCTGGAGATTATGCTTAGACTGACACGAAAGGGTTGAATTTGAAAAAAATTACGCAGTTCTACAGCATATTTCTCACACGCAAATCAAGCACAATTTTAAAAAAGAGGATGTGCACAAAATCTCTGACACATTTCAGTTATAAATAAATCAGAAACTACTGAAGATACAAATAAACTGATATACTAAAGAAGATATACTGGACAGATATACTAAAGAAGTTTTGGCTCGAAATTTACCGTAACTAAAGAAAAGGAGAAAGATCAAGTTGTGTGCTTGGTTTCTGAAAACAGAATCGGTGACAAAAACTTCAGAACATGTTACTAGAAAAATTCTTCTTCTAGAAACAGTACCTTTCACTGGTAAAAAAGTCCAGAATCCTGGAAACTCTTAAATCAGGATTTTTTCACTACGGTTATGTTAAATATATTGTTTATACGACAAAAGTAATGAATGTTAAGGACCTAAACGCCAGAATTAACTAACGCGATTACCACCATGGATATCGACATGCTAAACCACACGGGCAACAAACTTGATTATCGTCTTGAAGTTCTCCGTACCACGAAAAGAGCAAATACGGAACTGTACTGATTGATAATTTTTACAAAATTATCACTATATCAGCATATAAAAAATATATAACAAATGTAAGAAAACTACTTACATATCAATATCAGATACATTACCTGATGCAAACATAAGCAGCAAAAAAAAGAAAGCTATAAAATCAACAAACAATTAATAGCATAAAAATTCAAAAGTTACTCAAAAAGTAAAGATTAACTTGAATTATAAACAGTAAATTATTAGAATTAACTCAAGTAATTAACTAAAATTATTTATATAAACACAGACTATAAATATTGAATAAAAGTTGATAGTTCAGTTCATTTTCAGTCTGATAGTTCAAGAGGGTATATTAACTGCACAGGTCTCTTAAAGTCCCCTCTTTTAGTTTTCACCATACATGATCTAACAAGACCATCACGTCCTTTAAACACTTGAATTATTCGACCTAAATTCCACAAGAACTTAGATTTTGTTGTTCCCTCAAGTAAAACTATATCACCAACGTTAAGATTCTTCTTACTTTCAGGAGTATCGAAGAAATGAGCATTTCGTAAATTGAGAAGGTATTGATTTTTCCATTTTTTCCAGATATGTTTTAGAAGTGTTGTTTGATATTGTTTTCGTTTCAGTAGACCTTCTCTAGTTGGAGAAGTATTCAGGATTTCAGCAAAATTACATGGATATTCAATTGTATGTCCGATCAACAGAAAATCAGCCGGTGTAAGCGGTTCAGGTTCATGCAAGTCATTATAAACATATGTCAAAGGTCGTCTGTTCACAATATTTTCAACCTCGGTCAACACAGTCATAAATTCTTCAAAATTTAGTTGAGCTCTGCCTAAAATCTTTTTCAGAGGTTCCTTAATGCTCTTCATAAGACTCTCGTAGAAGCCTCCCCACCATGGGGCAAGTTCAACGATAAATTTCCAGGTAAAGCCTTCATTTGCTAGAAAATTTTGAAAGTCTTGTCCTTTAATTATACTGTAAAAATATTGCAAATCTTTAGCAGCATACCTAAAGGTTTTCGCATTATCCGAATAAAAGGTACGACAGTTGCCTCTTCTTGAAATGAAACGTCGGAGGGCCAAAATGAATTTGTTTGCAGACATGTTGGAAACAAGTTCCAGATGTAATGCCCGTGTAACGGCGCACGTGAACAATACGATGTACGACTTCTGACTCCCATTTCCAGATGTAATGTAAACAGGACCCGTGAAATCCACACCGGTAACGTAAAAAGGTGGTGTTTCTGTAATCCTCTCTTTGGGTAATTGAGCTGTCATTTGTTTCGCTGGTTTTGCTGCATATTTTCGACATATCAGACAGCTTCCTATGACTTTCTTCACTAATTGGCGGCCTTTAGGAATCCAAAACTTCTGTCGCATTTTTGTTAAAGTTGTAGCCACCCCTGCATGTAGAACGTTGTTATGTTCTCTTTTTACAATTAATTCAGTAAATCTGGAGTCTTTAGGAAGAAGAACTGGATGTTTTTCGTCGACTGTATACTCAGTACCTTCTAGTCTTCCTTTAATTCGAAGAATTTGGTTTTTATCAAGAAATGGTGCCAAGCTGAATATACTAGAGCTCGGAGAAATTGATTTGCCAGATTGAAGTGCCTTAATTTCAGGTGTGAAGAAATCCATCTGAGCTTTGCGAACACAAAATACTTCAGCATCCTGAATTTCAGAAGCACTTAATGGTCCACTATTAGCTGATAGTTTTCTTGCTTTAGCAACAAAACGTTTGATCCATGCCACAATTCTCAGAAATTTCAACACGCTACTAAATTTTCTTATGTCTAATAGTTGTTCATCTTTTTTCACAATAACGTCACAAACAAATATCTTAGTACGGCGTTCTAATTGTTCATCGTTCTCTATGTCAAAATTCTGTTGAATTGGCCAATTAGTACACTGATTTTGTAACCATTCTGGACCATACCACCAAAGTGAACAATTCTTCAGATAATTCACGCTCAAACCTCTGGTTAATAAGTCTGCGGGATTTTCTTTACCGCTACAGTGTTTCCAATTAGTGGGATTCGTCAAGGTTTGAATTTCTGCAACTCTATTGGAGACAAAGGGTTTCCAGTTCCTAGAAGATCCTTTGATCCAATGTAATACGATCTGTGAGTCTGTCCAGAAATATACATGTTGACAAATATGATTAAATAATTTAGTTAGATATTTTGCAATTCTTGCTGCAGTAACTGCTCCCATCAATTCTAACCGGGGTAGTGTTAAGCTTTTAAGAGGAGCTACTCGAGTTTTCGATAAGATGAAACTTGTTTTAATTTCACCAAACTTATTTATGTATCTAAAATATGCTACACTTCCATATGCATTATTACTTGCGTCACAAAATATATGTAAAGAAATGTCACTATTTAGCCTATTAACATTCTGAAAATATTTTCTGTCAATCGACATCCCTTGTAAATGAGTTATTTCTGCGAGCCATTTTTGAAATTCAGTTTCAATATCTTTTGGAAGTTGCTCATCCCAATCAAGACCTTTTACCCAAATTTGTTGCAGCAGGATTTTAATTCTAATCACAAACGGGGATATAAATCCAGTAGGATCATAGATTTTAGCTGCAACTTGTAACACTGTTCTTTTAGTATATGACACACAGCTAATTAAAGATGATTCTAAAGACTTTAAATCTAGTCTAATAGAATCGTTTTCTGTATCCCAATTAAGACCTAAAATTTTAGCTTGTGTAGCGGAATCATTCATGGATAAACCATTTTTTAACCACATGTCCTTTAACTTCTTAGAATTTGTATTAAATTTACGTAAATTCATACTCGCGTACTTTAAAATAGTTACTGCATCCGATGACAGCTGATACGCCCTTTCTACTGTATTTGCTCCATAATACAAATCATCAACATATAAAGATGAATTGAGCATTTCATAACTTTCGGGTTTTTTAGTGATGTATTTTTTAATATGGTGTTTTATTGTAGCTGCTAGAATGAATGGACTGGTAGTAATCCCAAATGGTAAACGTGTCATGTTCATAATTTTGAACGATTTCCAATTATCATTTTGAAACCAAAAGAATTTTAAGTATTTACGATCTTCCTCGGCAATACTTATCATGAGGAATGCCTTTTCTATGTCAGCGGAAAAAGCGATATTGTGTTCTCGAAATTTAAGAATAACATCTAATATGTTAGGATTTAAATTAGGTCCAGCTTCTAACAAATCATTTAAGGATTTAGAATTTTCTCCTTTACTTGATGCATCGAAAACAATTCTAACGCGAGAAGTTTCTTTATCTGGTCTTATCACTGCTCTATGGGGCATGTAATAACCTGATTCGAGATCTTTATTCTCATATACTTCAACAATTCCATTTTGTAGCTGTTCTTCAATTATTTTTGTGTATTCTTCACGCACTTCTATATCTTTATCCAATTTAGCTTTTAAAATCTCAAAACGCCTTTTCGCAATTTGAAAATTATTATTTAATTCATCAGGGTTAGATTTCCAAAGCAATTTAGTTTGATATCTACCGTTATTAAAGGATAAAGAATTTTCAAATTGATCAATTATTTGTTTATCTTTCATAGACAATTCTTCACTTTCTGTCAAAATACCAATAGAATCCAATTCCCAAAATGTTCTGATGTCATTATTTATTACCGCGTTCTTCATAACGGCAATATTTTGTGAACAAGCTTCCTCTTTTCTAAATTCTGAACCAGTAATTACCCATCCAAAGACAGTTTTTATTGCGCCTATATGCTTGCTAATTGCGATTTTTTCGTCTAAAATAAATTCCCAGATGTAATCTGATCCTATAAGGATTTGAACATCCAAATATTTATTTCCGTAGCATGAGTCAGCTAGCTCCAAATGACGATTAGTCATAAATTCTGATATTTGTTTATTCGGAGGGGAAATTATGGCGCCAGAGATGCATGGTATGACAAGTGTTTCGATCTTGAATGTGTGGGCGTTATTCCTCGCTTTAATTTCGAATTCTACAACTGGATACTTTTTCTGTGTTGCTTGTTGCATTCCAAAGGAATAAACAGAAAGTAGCTCATAGCGAATAGGTTTTAGTTTAAGAATATTCGCTAAATTTTCATTTACGAAAGATTTTTGGGATCCATTATCCAAAAGAATCCTGGCAATTTTAGAGTTAAACTCTGATTTCGCAACAACTGTGCATGTTTGTAAATAAACATTTTTTGAACATGTCATGCTAGCATTACACTGTGAAACTGAACTGACAATTTCAGAATTAGAATTATTTGACATTTGAATATTCTCAGCATTACAATTTAAGTTCAGTGATTCTTTACATTTATCTTCAGGCTTATTCGTTTGATTAATTTTTGCAGAATTATTATTTCGGTTATTACCCAAACAAATGGAACTATGATGACTTCCACTTTTACATTTGAAACAAGAAAGTTTGTTAGAATAACAGTTTTTACTAATATGATACATTCTGAAACATTTAAAACAGCGTTTAGTATTCTTTAAAATTTCTAATTTATTTTGTGGTGACATTTTACATTTAAACGAATCGTGTGGCGCAGAACAGAATATGCATATAGTGTGTGCGGTACTAAATGACATCGCCGAAGGTGTGTTCTGAATCTTCACGAAAGTGTTTCGGTTTTGTAACTTTGCATTTGTATCACTAATTCTTCCTGATGGGGTTTGGAATTTTGTTTCGTATTCATTTGAATGCTTGTTCTTTATTAGAAATAATGTTCTTTCCCTACTTTCAACTTCCGTTTTTAGAATATTAATTATTCTCGAAACCTTCCAATCTTCATCTGATTCGCATTTTTTAGTAATATCTAGAACAATATCTTGCGGTAGTAATTTAATCAGTATATTACACAATAGAGATCCATAAGTTTCTGAATTTACCCCTAATGCTTCTAAATTACGAACTTCTGTTTGACAAGTATCTAACAGTTCTCTAAGCAAAGAGACATCTGATGATTTCCTAACAGGTGTTAGATTCAGCAACTTAGTTAAATGAGAATTAATAACTAAAGTTCTTTTCCCAAATCTTTCCTTTAAAGTTACTATAGCTGCGTCATAATTGTTGTTTGTCAGCGTAATACCTTTAATTGCATTCGCGGCTATTCCAGTTAAGTATGAATGTAAATAATTAAATTTATCAACGTTAGATAAATCTTCATTTTTGTGTATCAAAGATTCGAACTGGTCCCAGAATCTTTGCCAATCGGCAGGATCACCATCAAATCTTCTTATTGTTAATGAAGGTAATTTAACAAATTGTTTTTCTAATTTTAACAAACTAACAGGTTGTTGATGTGTTCTTTGTATAACTGGTTTGCATTTATTAATAGCAACTTTCAACTTACATGTACAATTAATCAATTTTTCATGATACTCATCACATTTAATAATTTCGGTTTCAATTTCTTTAACATCTGTAATTTGACTTTGGATTTCAGAATCAATTTCTTTTAGTTGTTTAGACTTCAAATTTAGTTGTTCTGAAAGTTCTTCCAACTCTTCTTCTTCTATTTCATTTTCTAATATTTTACTTTCGATTTTAGAAATTAATCTTGTTGTAAGAGATCTTAATGCAGTTCGTTTAGCCTTTGCTATTTCCATTTTGAAATCAATTTCTATTCTTTCAAATTAACTTGATATTCTTTAACTAAGTTTCTCTTTCGATTTTAGAACGTTAAGAAGAGGAGTTAGAAGTAATTTGCAATATAAGATTCATATTTAATAATAAAGAATAGTGAAGCTTACCTTGTTGCAGATTAAGATTTAATAATCTTACCCAAATTCACATCCAATTGTAGAGTATCCAATTCATTGAATCAGGAGAAAACTTTCATTTTTTAGAACGAACACAATCGGCATACACTATATGAAATCGAAACACATTCGAAGAACATCAAATTATATTGCATTTTGAAACAAACGATAATCTTCCCGGCCGATGCACCATAATAAAAATTCAAGAATAAAAGCTTCTCTTTCATCACACAGAAAGATTGCCACATTATATTTATTTATTAAAACAGCATAACTTGCATCGAAGGTTCAGTATACCTCGGTTCACATCTCAAACTCCTCTACTTACTCATTAACAAACAGAAAAAGCGCCCTCTATCGGCATTACAGTTAATGTTATGGGGAATTTATCAACACTGATACATAACACAATATCTTTCGAGTTTATCTGTATCCTTGTCAGCTGCTATCAACTTATTAGTATCTTCAATAGTTTCTGATGTATTAATAAGTAATACAGGTCACAGGCTTCGTATACACCCCGTATTTTATACATTTCTTAGTAGTTTCTATGATTCAAATTTTTTTGTATAATGCTGAGAAAGAATACGACAGGCGAAAATTATTGCACGCTAAATCGTAGAATTAAGCGGACAAAATAGAAAACTCGGGGAAGGGGGAAATCATTGAACCCTTTTTAATGGATTTTATCGAAGCAAAGAAAAGAAGGCTATTCATATAAGCCTTACATCTCTTTTTTAATTTTTAAATATGCGTTATTATTAATATTTAATGAGATAATTAACAACAAAAATGATATTTCAATTCAAAGTTTAAAAAGATGTCAAGGCACACAAAATTAGTTCGTAAGTTTTCAACGACATTTAATTTTATTTGCATTAAATATAAAATTAATCACTGAATAACATTTATAAAATCAACAGCACCTTGGACGATTCTATAAAACATATTCTGTCAACTCCTTAATTACATAATCACCAATTAGCGTATTACTGAATCACCATATGTATATCACTTCGTATTAATAAAACTTCCTAGAGTTATTCATCAAACAGGTATTAGCTCTACGAATTCTTGACAGCCGTCATTTGATATTATACATAACATGCAATAACATGTTCAACGAGATTTGAACCCGGGGAAATAGACTGTAAGAATGGTGTTTTGCTTTCTGTGAACTTCGTATTCAAGCAAATACAGAGGAACCTAAATTTTTCTGCAAAAATGAAACGCTATTCAAAAGTAAAGAACGATATTTTCTTATTTTAATATATTTAATTTACTTTTTATTTAAAAATATATACGGAATTTGTAAGAACAGTTAAGAGAAAATTAAATTTCAGAAATAATAAGTTAATTAAATTAGAGGTCAAGGAAATATTAAAGAATATAATAATGCACAGTAATTAAGCACAGTTTTATTAACTAATAATATAATAAGTAATACAAAAATCGTAAAACAATAATAATAATAATAATTTTTTATGAAATTTAAAAATTGAGAAAGTGAAATTTAATATCACAAAACTGCAGGAAGAGGTTATATCTCTCACATAAATATACATTGTCTTTCTCCGTCATTTAAATGCTAATTACCTATAAAAATAAACCGTGAAATGTTATTGATTATACTAACAACAGAAATAACAATAAAAACATAAGTTGTGTTTCAAAAATGCAAGGAGAGAGGAAGAGAGAGATTACATTTTTCTGAAATAAATAAGCAACAGACAGCATTTCTGCTTGAAATACAACATAAAAAGCATTAACCACATTAGATTAACTGATTGTGGCAAAGCTTGCGAGTTCTTTGTGCCGAGGAAGCAGGATGCTTTCAAGGAGAATTTTTTAAAAGCTATGTACAAGCGAAAATTGTATGAATCCCGCACAGCCTAATCCATTCATTCGCCAATTATGGAATTTTTGAAGAACTAACTGTGTTTCGTATCTTTAACCAATGACCACTATAAATTCTGCGTATAAATATAAAGAATATTGATATGAATTCAGCAAATAATACGTGGAAAGAAGGCTAATACTGAAAAAAAAAATTAGCTCTTGATGGTATAGGTACTATAAATTTAATTATGGCAAAGCACTCGAGGGCTATCCGCCTAAAGAGTTTGGTTTATTTGATTACGGCAATGCACATGAGGACTATCTGCCCAAGGGAAGGGATGTCTTCGTGAAAGACTTTTTAAGGGATGAACTCAGCAAATAATAGTTGGAAAGCACACTAATATTGAAAAAAATAGGTATAGTATGTTTAACTATAGCAAAGTATTCTAGGGCTATCTGCCTAAAGAGTTTGGTTTGGTTTATTTGATTATGGCAAAGCACACGAGGGCTATCTGCCTAAGGGAAAGGACACCTTAGTGAACGACTTTCTACTGGAAACTGACTCGCGACACGTTACACACAAGGAAAACAACGAAAACACCCATGCAGCCAGCCCGTTCGCTGGGATTCACCAGTGTTCAGCGACTTGACTATCGAAGATAAAGCTGAACATCGAAAGAAGGCGAACCAGAAATTTCGAGTAGAAGAGCTTCATTCAGTGCGCTATCGCTAAGTAATAAAGATTTGTTTATACACTGCAAAACTCGCTAAAACCCTCCTAAAGAAAACGCGGCTAAGTTCAAAGAGTTAAAAAAAAATATTCAATCTGTAAACCCCAAATCCAGCCAATACAATTTTTTTTACGGGTTTTCTCCCTTTGTTTCATTCTTTAGAAGCAAATGCGGATTTCATTATGAAAATAAAGTGATCTCAATATATTCCGTAAAAAGTGGGCTGTGAAATATCTGTCGAGGAGATAACTTCCATATGTACAGCTCCACAAACAATACCGCGACAAAACTGCTCCGTAAGCACCGTGAGAAACTCAAAAAAAGATCATTTATGATTTTAAATAATATAAATATATAAAAGGTACTACATTATGGATACACCTAGATGTTGCAAAACATGTTTTTGTTTTTAAAATGTTATACATACTTGTTCTATCCTAAAATGCTGAAAATAATGGATTATCGCGAATGTCTCCAGCCCTGTTAGTTAGGAATAATTGGCATTCTTTTGTTATTAAAACTTATAACAGTTCTAAAGAGTAACTTAATATGAAAGGGAACACTGTAAAATTTAATAAAAATTGGCAGAATTAAAGCAACAGAAAAACAAATGATAAAAATTTCAACTTATTAGATTAAAAAAAAAGGAATTAATCAAAAGAGGTGGGAAATGAAAATGAACGTACGATTGATGGAAAATATATTATCCACTTCGAAGTGTATAAAAAATAATGAATACACAAATATATCAATTTTTCAAAACTAAAGTTTCAAACAAGCAAACACCGAAGCCTCAAATCCATAAATGATGTCAAATCTTACTGAAAACGGACCTTATACACAACTTATTTAAATTTAACATTTAAAAAAAAATATGACGTAAATTAATTTCCAAAGTTTTTTTATTCACTCCCAATATTTCTTCATTATTATTAAAAAGGCACTGGCTCATCTCCTGCGAATTATTTTTTTATCAACTTCATTAACGACATTATTTCTGCCGCTTTTACCCGCCTCATTAATCGTACAATGATTGTCTGTAAGACAACACTTTCTCCCCATCAATTACTCTTTTAAACTAATTGACGCAAAAGAAATATTTTATGAACTATGTACACAAACCTGTACTCGCATTATACTACACAACTCTATGGATAAATGAATAAATATATATATTTCCAACGGCGGGCACTAGCCGTTACAGGCGTTGAAAAGCCGTTAGAGCCGTTAGAAGCGGTGGTCACTTTATTTTATGCAGGCACCTAACCGGGGGGCCACCGTTGCCTCTTATGAGGGGACAGACAATTTACATCCCTGCCTTCTCCGGGATGTGAACTCAAGCCTTTCGGTACGGCAGTCAGGGTCACTAACCACTTCTCATCTGGACGAGCAGATAAATATATACTTCAGATTATTTTTAACTTGAGAACAAATCGAATAAGACATAAAAGGGTAGCTATATTTAAAAAAAAACTAGCAGATAGCCTCATCATTAATGAGTTTCTCAGAGTGCAGTCTGAAAGGCAAACCCGTTCGAGACACCGTTTTTAATAAGTTAGAAAAAAAGCTTACCATATTACTTACGATGTTTTATTTTATGTAAGTTTTTCATCTCGTATTTAATTAACACCAATAACTAACGAACACTAGATTTCATTAGCATTGTTAAGTGCTTGAAATTTGCCACCAAACGCGTCAGGCTGATTCCTCAAACCTGAAATAGTTCTTGATAGTTTACAAGGTCTTTCTTTACAAGATTCAGACAAAGTCAGACAAATAAGACATGACGATTTTGCTGTATTTCCTTTGCTTTCAGGTGGCCGTCCAGTTGCCAAACTGTCGCAAGTTAGTCGTATCGTTCAGGGATCAAATTACTGCGAAATGAATTGTCTGTGTAGGTAATTTTTATATTTTATCCATGCCTTTGGTTTGGTTTAGTTTATTACCCCAAAACACTCGAGGGCTACCTACCTAAGAAGGATGACTTTGCAAAGGAAACTGGCTTGAATACACGTTACACACGGGGAAAACCACGAAAATTCACACACACGCCCATGCAGACAGCCCGTTTGCCCCCCGGATTTCCATCTCAGACCGAAACATCAGGGTTCAGCGACTTTACCGCTCGGCCGCTGGTGGGCCATTTTTACCCGTATCTTGTCTTTTATCCATGTAAATATACGTTTGTGTGCAATAATTAAGAAATATTGATCGCCCAGATGGATATTGAAACGTATATAGAAGATCCATAATGAAGTGTGGTTTAATTATGGCAAAGCATTGGAAGGATGTCTGCCTAAGGGACGGAATGCCTTCATGGACTGGCTCGGATACACGTTACACATGAGTAAAACCACGAAAACGCTCATGCAGCCAACCCGTTCTCCGGGATTCGAACACCGGACTGAGCCACCACTGTTCAGCTTCTTTACCACTCGGCCGCTGGTGAGTCATTCTCAATGAACAGATTTGGAAATTGTGTAGATGCAATAAGAAGCACCTTGCAATCCTCCCAGTGTTAAACGCTCGATTTTATTTTAATTGACATTTGAGGGCACAAATAACTTGGGACTTTAATAATGCCTGCTCCAGAACATTTACACCTTTTTTATAGCTTTTGCAGTAAGAAGAGCAGTATGCAGCATTCTAGCTGGGCAGCGGTGCAGAAGCGAAGTGTGGTGAGTTCAGGACGAAATCTTAATTTAGAATGGGCTAGTTTGGATTTCGACATCATTTTCATCGGCTAAACTCATATAATAATAATTCTCTAAAATTACAATTGGCGGAAGGCTTATGTAAGTTATTTTCGTCAGAGCTTTATGTAAAAATCCCATGATATGGATTAATTTAACAATGACGTAATTCGGAAAAGATTATTACAACCAATTACTATTTTTAGCGCAGGAAAAAGAAACACCCAAATTAAAATGAAGAGTTAAGGGTCTATTATAAATTTAAAGCACAATTTTTTTTTTATGTTTTAACTTACACACACACACACACACACACACATATATATACACTCACGTTTGTGAAAATTGCAACACCAAGAAGGAATCGTCATAATTGAATGCAATTTAATACACAGTTGAGTGGTAGTGGTACAAATAAATGATTAAATGTTCAAAGCAAACAAACAAGAACAAGAGATCAGAATCAGTATTTTGTGTGGCCACCACGCGCCGCAATAAGTGCTGCTACACGACGTGGCATGGAGTCAAACAAAGTTTGAATGTCTGACTGAGGAAGAGCATTCCATATCGTTTGTACGCGTACCCAAAGTTCGTCTGCAGACGCAACAGGACGAGGATCACGAGCAAGACGCCGACCAATGACATCCCACACATGTTCAATTGGCGACATATCCGGGGAACACGCAGGCCAAGGAAGAAGCTGTACCTGCTGCGCTGCAAAGAAGGATTTAACAATCCGAGCAGTATGAGGGCGGGCATTGTCCTGTTGAAATACAGCGCCTGGCAAGCTTTGAAGGAAGGGAACAGCTTCGGGCTGTAGAACTTCACGGATATACCGGTTGCTGTTCAGATTGCCCACAATTCGTAGCAATTGAGATCGTCTATGATATGCTATGGCGCCCCAGACCATAACTCCGGGTGTTCGTCCACTGTGGCGTTCGATAATGCACTCCGGAAGGTGGCGTTCACCGGCATAGCGTCTGACACGAATGCGGCCATCATGGTACCACAAATTAAAGCGGGATTCGTCAGAAAACACGACATGCTGCCAATCAGCACGCCAGTCTCTATGCTGATTGGCCCATTGTAGCCGCAGGCGGCGATGGTCGTGCGTTAGGGGGATCCTGTATAAAGGAGTCCGTGCGCGCAGTCCACACTGCAGCAGACGTCTACGAATTGATGAAGCACACAATGAAACACCTGTAGCTATTGACCACAGTGCTGCCAATTGTCTAGAGGAAGCTGTACGGTCCGTCCGCGCCATGCGGACCAGGTGTCTATCATCGCGAGCTGACGTCACATTTCGGGGTCCACTCCCGGATTTCCGAGTTGTCCGACACTCGTCCGTCCACTGCTTCCAAACGCGCATCACTGTGCTGCTGTTACGCTGCACACGAGAGGCTACTGCACGATACGACAATCCAGCTTCACGAAGGCCGATGATTCTCCCTCGTTCAAACTCTGTAAGTTGTTCAAATCTCGCTCTCTTTCGTCGACGAGGCATAAGTACAGATTGAGTTAACGTTTACCACTAGCAGATAACCACCGATAACCATACACGCCTCGCTACAGCCGTCTATTTATTCGGATCCATCAGCCGTTCAGAGGGCGCTGCTCAGCATACGCATGCGCTACGGATTTGCAATTCTAATCATTTGCATATCATGCGCTACTTTGCATTTCCTGAAAATTTCAGCTCACTCGCATAAGTCCTTCATGGTGTTGCAATTTTCACAAACGTGAGTGTATGAAAGATAAAAAATGCGTAACTCTAATTATACTTTAAATTAGTAATAGACCCTCAATTCCTCTTTTTAGTTTGGGCCCTATTCCCACTCTATTCTAAAAGTGGTAATAACCTTTTCGAAACTGCGTCATATCTGAAAATTAATTCTGCATTATGCCATCATAAACTTCTAAATTGCGTATAGTTCTTAGCCAATCAGATTAACGAAAAATATTGCTATGAATACCGTGGCAATCCAACTACGCACTCTTTTTGTTTCGACTTTTCTTCCTGGCCGCTCTTTGGTTCGCTGCTCTCTTTAACTGCTAAAAACGTTATCTAAAATGTGATACGCTATATAAAATTATGGGGTGCATATTGCGCCCATGATGATATGTGAAGAAGAATGTTTCGATAATTTGTTCGTAATCCATCAATAAAAGTTATGTTCAATTCAGCCACATTTGTCTACAAGTTTCTCCTTTCTTATGCATCATTCAAACTACGCAGCAAAACAACTGCCCAAAACTGTTACAGCTAATCGCCCAGTCATCAAGATAATTACAATTATTATTATTACTACATGCACATACCCCCAATATAAAATTGATATATTTATTTTCCACTAGGAAAGCGTGTATAGCCTTTTAAAGGGTTTGAAAAGAATTCGGTTAAATACTTTTTTAATGAAAAATACGACTTAAAATTATATAAAAAAGGTAACGATTTAAAAAAAAGGGACGAGAGAGAGAAAACAGGTCAGACTAATGAACTACTTGTAACCTCGAAATGTGGTGTCACAGCACATTTCAATATAAAAATAAGACGTGTCAAGTAATGGAAGAATTTATCATTCAGAAAAGAGACAAAAATTGAATAAATCTGGAGGAAGTTTCGCTTTTGATTATGAATGGGGGAACTTTTAAATGCTGGACGCTTGCAGTTTATTTTTTTCAAGGTATTATTCTAAGAACGCTTGCTAAAAACTTAGTGTATGAAAATATATTTAATATATGTCCGGTGTATGCTTGAAAATAAATATTAATTAACAAATAATAATCAAAATTCACATACAACGAGTTGTAGAATCTTATGTATAGTATAAACGTGAATTCGAAATTTTTCTATTAATATTGGATTTTATTTAAAAGACTTTTTATTTTGTATGAATAAATTCATTTGTGTCTACGAGGCTTCATGACCTTTAACAAAAAGCCTGGAGACCTTTGCAGGATTTTCCAAGTAAATATTCTTTGAAATTCCACTGTTTTGCAAATATGCCTGCCTCTATAGGTCGTGCCATTCATGCCTCACACTACAAGCTGTCAATGACTTTTTATCAGGAAAGAAGCAGTGAGACTGGCCTTTGAGCTCTTCATGCTTTACAGTTCAGCAGTTCCTGTATGTTCTTTGTCTATTTTGAAGATTATCTATAATCGAATAATATTCAGCTGTTCCCTTAGGAGGATTCTAAATACGTATACAAGGTTGATAGATTAATCTATCAGGTCCAAATCTTCAGGTCTTCACTTCTCGTTGTGATCATTGTTCTCAACCTGAAGTGATCAACTCTACTGGTATAGAAAAAAAAATTCAACATCCATGCATTAATTAAAATTAATAGCAATGACAAATATAAAAATATTGTTTTTGATTGTTTGACTCATGGAAAAAAAGGCATAGGTAAAAAGGTATAAGTGATATTTCCAATCTATGCAGTTTCGGCAAACCTGGTCATAAGGAGGAGTACGAGGATACAATAAATAACATCGTACATTTTCAAAAAAAAAAAAAAAAGTTCTGCTTTAAAAGAAAAGGTAATCAAATAATTAATAAACCTCTTCTAGGCCTCCTTTTTGAAACAAGTGTACCTGGTATAAAGGTCACTGGGAAAAATTTACTTTGTTTATCAGACAGAAAGGATATACAATTTAAATATATACATAACTGCAAATATCCGCACTCAACCACACAGCCGGATGTTTAGAAAACCGGATAATGAGGCTAATATGTTTCTGTACGCAGAATACGCAAACTTACCATAAAGAAAGCGAAGAAATTTTATTTTTCATTTATTGTATTTTGCTTCCGTAAGACAAATATAAAACCCATTTAACACAGTTTTCTCGACAAAACAAAACTTGTATTTCTTACCTCGGCACATAACCCATGGTACTAATTTTGATGTTATTATTTTTTTTAGCAGGCCCTGAAATTAAATATATAATCTTGCTTTTACTTTTTAGACGCTAAATTTAAGAAAAAGAAATGATTTCTTTAATTTGTATAAAACATAACAAACTTTTCCCCCCAAATAAAAGTAAGACATTATTAACAAAATAGTAATATGCAAGTAAACAACATAAATTGCCTCAAAATGAGAGTAAAATAATTTCTTACGTTATTGAAATCAATAAAAATGAACTAATAACTAGCTTAATTTTATCTGATCAGAAAGAACAAAAAAGTAGTCTCGGTAACTGGAGTTCTACTGTATACGAGGGCTGTGTAGTAAACAAATGAAAGTTCAACACAAAAATCAGAATGAATGCGAAACTGGAAATAATAAATAAGATCTATGCAAATTAAAACAAATGTAGGCATACACTAAATTGAATTAAATTTTATCTAAATGGCTAATGTTTAATGAAAATAACTCTGATCAAAGTATAACCCTTTAGAACTTTTAATAAACGTACGAAAGCTGAATTTAAAACAATTGCGGAATATAAAGCTCGGTTTAAAATAAAAAATACATTGTTTGGCTTTAATCTTTCTTAAGCGTCAGAAAATTCTTGTTCCTTTACTTTTTGCAGTACTTACTCAAAAATTTTTGAATAAAAGTTATCTTATAATGCTGCATTAATTTAGCGGTCTAACACAAGTTATATTTAAATGGTTTCTTCTGTGACGGGCCAGATGAGTTAAGCTCTTATGCAACACACGCGCTATATAACGAAAACCAACGTTATATATGATATTTTATTCACAACGTACTGAATAACTATAAATTTTCCTGAATGAAGTTTCTGTTTGTTTATTCGCATCTGAGGAAGGGCCGCTTAAAACTAGGGACCGCGTAAACATTACCGGATGGTAGAAAAACTTGTAAAATTTATTAAATAAACTATTATTTAAGTAGCTGGGCCAATGTGCCAATATTAACTAGTTCTCTCATTAATTTAGTTGCAGGTTAATAATTTATTCTTAAAACCATCTTATTTCTTTATCCTTTAAAAAGCTAAGCAAAGCTTATCACAAACACGTTTCAAAGCAATATTTGACGGATTACATCTTTACTGAAGTGCGCATGCGGAGGAGCGGGCTGTATGCCACGAATAAGTAAGTTCCAGAAGATTTGTTCTAAGCGACGTTTATTAAATTAATCAAATTAAATTATCAAAATATTTATATTAATCAAATAAGAGTATATTAATTGCATCAAATATCAAAAATCAAAAACCATATAACAAACCGTTCTGAACAGTGTTACGCTTCCTTGTTTATTATCTATAGTATGGATTTGCTTCGTTTATTTAATTTTGGCAAAGCACTCGAGGACTATCTGCCTAAGGAACTCGAGGACTATCTGCCTTCGTGGAGGACCTTTTAAGGGAAATGGCTCGCGGACATGTTACACCTACGGAAAACCACGAAAACGCCCATGCAGCTAGCCCTTTCGCCGGGATTCAAACCCAGGACCGAACTACCAGTGTTCAGCGACTATACCGCTTGGCCGCTAATAAGCTAGCCATACTTTGGATACGAATAAACGCGAAATTCGATAATTTCTTAATCATATACTCACAAATAAATATCAGGCACGCGTAAGCACTATGCAAAAGGCGGGCACGAATCAGTGACTGCTCTACAACTTATTCAAGAGTGAGTTTAATTTTGTTAGAATTAATGCATAATTCTTAACCTTTTATGTTCGTTAAGGCACTAAATTCAAGCGTTAGTTAAAATGATAATTCTGGTAAAAATTATTCATAAAAAGCTACACTATAGGAATATCCGTTACTGCTAGAATAGGTTGGGTTACTTCTTGGATATGGCAAAGCATAAGAGGGCTACCTGCCTAAGGGAACGGATGTCGTCGTGGAAGGCCTTCAGCGGGAAACGAGCTCGTATTTACATCATACACTGGAAAAGTCACAAAAAGCACCTATGTAGGTAGCCCATTCACCTAGGTTCAAATCCATAGCAAACTACCAGCATTCAACGGTCTTAACCACTCGGCCACCTATGGAACCTCATTGAACCTCATTGAAAGGACTCTTTCTTAACATTGCCTTTTGAAGTCATTTTATTTGAAAGAAATTTAGGACATAAAAATTTCGCAGGTATTAGATATTGACAGATTTATTAACTGCTGTAACGAGCTCTAACGCGGCATCAGATTTTATACATCGTATTGACACAACCGAAACAATTATTACAGGATATCTGAAGCTACACGATTGCCTGGAGTCACCTGTAATCATAATATATAATATACAACTGTCTACGTTATGTTAGTGTGGAAATAATGCTGTCAAAACATAGTTTATGATTAACACATACAATGTCAAATCGAATAAATCCTGTGCGACTTCAGCACACAAGCTACATAATGCGATATTTCAGTAACTGCAAAACCGAAATGCTGTTACCAACTTTATCCAACTGAACTATACACGAACTCCAACAGTAAAATGCATTACGAACGAATAATACAATAAGAGAGATTTATAAAAGGAATTCCAGACTTGAATTACATGGAGATTACTACTTACAGACTACGGGCATAGTTAATGATTTCATATTTGGGGAATCTTCACCACGCCCACGCCCCATACTGGGCGTCTCGCCCATGTTTGACAGTTATAGGAAAAAAAAAAAAAGAATGACTGCGTTTTTCGCTATCGCAAAGTAAAAAAGTACCACTTCCCCAAGGACACCATCCTTTCTTAGAGTTCAGCAGACACAGTAACAAGCTCAGCCGATAAAATTTCGTGCATAAATCAGCGACATGAAATGTTCAAAGAGCTACGTAAAAAACTAAGCAAAAGCGCTTATTAAATTATTCCTTTGTGGCAAATTACTTCTGACACAAAACTAAGATAAATTACGTTTAATAAAAGCGCAGTAAAAAATTAAAAAGCGGTTTTTTTTAAATCTATTTCAGACATTCTTAACGGTGTTCGTAGAATACTACTTGTGACAAGTTTTCTTTGAAGTAATAATGTTTCATAAAACAACTGCCAATAAAATAAAAAATATGTATCAATCGCAAAATTTAAAGTGACTGGTTACGTGGTACAAATTTGTCAGATAGTAATGGCATTTCTGATAATTGAAATTATATTTTAAAATTTTTTGGTTGCATTATTAATTTTTCTCTTTGTTTACTTGTCATACCATCCCTGCATTTTCATTCGACGTAATTCCTCTGGAGGTCAAAATGTACGTTTTCACTCCATTTAAAAGCGAAGTTTAAATAATGATACCTTTGCCAAAGTTTTAGATTTTGCAGGCTCGTGAGACATTCTTAAGTTCAAATTTTTATAATTTGGAGAGCAAATGTGACAATATTACTAAGCAAAACTGAAAATCGCGAGCCCCTAAATTATTGGAAGTTTACGATTTCGATGCGTCTATAGCTTTTTTTTTTATTTAGACAATTAATAAATAAAATGTATCTTTAGCTCATTAGAATATTTAAGACAACGTACTAACTTCTTTTTTATACACGATAAATAATTTACATTTTTGTATAATTATAATGCTTTTCCGCTTGCAAATACAAACTCTTTAAAATTTAGCCAGTTTCGTGATTTATTAAGAAACTTAACAAGTGTTCGTATAATCTTTGGATAAATATGATATTGCTATAATACAGGAATTAGATGAATTGCAATGCATCTATTAATTAGCAGTCTAAAATAAGTAAATTTTAATTTTGCCCGCTATCGCGCTTCTCTTATCTTATGCCAAAAATTTGGCGAAGCGCTGTTGCGCTCTCTTGTGTTATGCTAAAAATGCGTAGAAATGCGATCGCGCTGCTGTTTTTTACTATACTTTTCCCATTAACTTCATATCAGTTGCAGTTTTGTTAAAATTAAATCATTCTAAATAAGTAGTTTGTGGTTTTGTTGGTAAAAATGGCTTTTTATATAATAATTACAGTTAATTATAACCGTTTCTATTATTTCCCCCCAAAAAACACTACGCATTTTGTTTCGCACTTTATACGTAGCATATATACAAGAAGATTCTTCAGCACACAAACGGTTAAAGTTTGACTGTTAAAGGGATCCCAATATTAATCAAACTAGCGGAATATCCGATTCCAGAGCCTTTTTTCTAATCTTTATTTAACTTACCGCATTTCATAGCTTTTTTTCATATAAATTGATTCTTTAAGTAAAGAGAAATTTTTAATAATTTAATCATTGTATGTACAATTTTTTTTGTTTTCACACTTTTAATGCTAATGAGTTTAATAATGTGTTTAAGACAATTACTGAGATTTTTATGACGAATAACGACGATTTTTATGACGAAGTTTTGATTAACGTGTAAAGAGATGACAAGAATACTTAAGTTCCATAAATGTGATAATATATACATACATTCTTCATCGCAGAATGTTTCTGTTCAGAGTTTCTCTCTCCCCACAACAAACTTTATATGGCTTGATATAATTTTTACATTTCTACATTAATTTCATTTCTTCACGTATATGCTCCTCTTAAACTGAAATGCCATTTTTTTACGAAGAGTTTTAATATCGCTTTAAAATATAAAGATTATTTCATTAATCTGGACATGCAAATTAAACGAATAAAACATACTGAAAATGATAAAAAATTTTCATTCATTCACAATTTAAACAACTTTAAGAGGTTTTGTGTACGACCTAATTCCGTTCAATTAAAACCAAGTACTGCATTATACTTTAGCTTTACTAACATGTTGTAAAGCAGACAAGACATGTTGATGACGTAAAACAAAAATTCCAAATATTCTTCTTTCTACTGATACAATGATAACCAGATAGAAAAATATCGGCTATCATTATAAAAAGTTGCAACAAAACTTATAAAGCTATAAATATATACTGATTTAAATGTACTGTTTTATTGCTGTGGTTCATTTATGTTTCATTAATTTTCATTGCTATAAATTAAATTACAAAACAATTTCTATTCTCCCGAAAGCATATCGAATGCGCACTAAAATATACCACATAATAATACCGTATTAGAAATAATATAAACCATCATAGAACTGTGTGTAGACTGCATTAACATATTTAGCTTTTATTATGATAAAAACTTTATTGCTATTTTCTATTTGGGGATTCTCTAGCCGCAGTAGAAACTAGCAACATTATAATCTGCATTAGACCAGTCTGTAAAGAAGCTTCATCAAGTCCTTTAAAAACGTGAACTTTTTTTCAGACAACTTTATATATTTAGGTCGGTTATTTTCAAAGTTTCCACTATGGATCCCTACAGAAATTACTAATAACTAGCCTCATGGTAGCACTGAATAAATTATGCGTTTATATGCGTACTTCTTATATACTGTATCATATATTAAAGAAAAAGTTATCCCAGTATACTTTCAATTTCAGAGTGCAAATTTCACATAAATTACATAATGAAAAGGAAAGTAAAAAAACGCCTTGAAAATGCAGGGTAACGTTTTTTTACAAATTTTGAAAATATTGCTTTTTCACACGGCAATTTTAAGCGCTTTAAATGTACACTGCTCGGCATTGAAAATGCAACACCAAGAAGAAGTGGTAAAAAATTTATGCAAATTTTAGAGTAGACGCACGTCACTGAGTTATGTGAATGATGTGAAATGCGCAGCTCTCCGATGCACATGAAGTAAGATATAAGGGAAGGAAAGTGCAGAATGGACAATATTCGTGTCATTATTTCTGCCAGACAAATTATCGAAGAAAGTTGGTTTTTGCCCCGAAGGATACGTGTAACAGGAGAGAATACCAAGCCGCCGAAGAAGGCACTTTCAGCAGACAGACGATTTTACGAGGGGTATGGTGATCGGACTGAGAAGGGAGGTTTGGTCCTTACGTCAAATCGCAGCTGATACCCACATGGATGCGAGCACGGTGTATCGGCTATGGCGAATATGGTTGGAACAAGGAAATGTGGGAAAAAGGAGGGGTGCAGGTGCAGCTAGAGTGACGTCAGCACGCGTGGATCGATGCGTCCGCCGACAAGCTGTGACGGTTCCTCAAGTCACTTGTACCGCGATTCTGCAGCATGTGCAAGAAACCCTGGATGTTCCCGTCGATTGGTTGAACGTGGCATGCACTAGCGGCATCCGTTAAGAAGATGGCCATTGACCCCACAGCATATACGCCAATGTTTAGAATGGTGCCAGACTGGAGCGATGAGGATGACAGAATGGCGAAACGTCGTCTTCTCAGATGAGTCACGCTTCTGTTTATCCAATGACAGTCGCCGCATACGTGTGTGGCGTCGACGTGGAGACAGATCTAATCCGGTAGTAACTGTGGAACGCCCCACTGCGCGACAACGTAGCATAATGATTTGGGGCGCTATTGCCTACGATTCCAGGTCAACTCTAGTTCGTATTCACGGCACTATAATGGCCCAACGATACTTGGATAATGTACTGCTGACGCTGGCAATCCCCTACCTTGAGGGGCTGCCTAATGCAATTTTTCTGCAGGATAATGCCCGACCACACAGTGCTCGCATCTCCAACATGCTGTGCAAGGTATACAGATGCTTCCCTGGCCACCGTACTCTCTTGACCTGTCACCAATCGAACATGTATAGGATGTGATTGGACGCCGTTTGCAGATTCTGCCCCTGTCTCGTTCAGAAGACGAATTGTGGCAAATGGTTGAAAGGGAATGGAAAGCCATCCCTCAGGACACCATCCGTACTCTTATTGACTCTATCTATGCCTAGATGTGTTTCTTCGTACATCGCTATCCACGGTGGTCCTACAATTTATTGAGCCGACGCCGTTCTTTCTCTGTATTCTGACTATCATATTGAAATAAAGATCACTTATTGCTGCTTGCTGTCTTTGTCTTTTTTCCAAATTTCATCACTTTCTGACCGCTCCTTCTTGGTGTTGCATTTTCAATGTCGAGCAGTGTATTTGGCAATGCAAATGGTAAACTTCAGGAAGAAAAAGACTTTGTATTGATAGTTTGCTTGATGGTTCCAAAATTCCTTTTCTTACTAGTTTCCACTTCATGTACTGTTGGTGGTTGTGTGTTATCTGGGAACTGTGCCTGTTGGTTGTATGTTACCTGGGAGCTGTGTCTGATGGTAATGTGCTGCTTGAGAACTGCACTTTTATTTCTATCTGCTGTGCATTACAGGCTGCAAGAATGTCTCACTATTGGTGTTAGAAATAGTCACACTGCTGTGTGTGTGCTGCTGTATTGCTGGAAACTTATATTTCAGGTTGCATGCTGGTGCTAACTCCTCCTTTCTTTTCTTTTAAATTACATTATGTTATGTGAATAAATGTTCATTTGTTTTATAGTGTTTAGCTCCTTGGATTATTTACACATTCTAAAATAAACATTTGGGATAAAGAACTAATTTCCATTGGTGCAATAGAAAGTTAAATATGCGAAAATCAGAAAGTACCTATATTTGATTCTGTAGTAGGAGAAATTGCCAAATTGTGGCTTTCGCAAAAAAAAAAAAAAATAAATGTTTGTTTCCCCCTGTACACTGCAGTTTTTCATTTTTTGAAGGTTGCTGTTATGTTTTTCTAATTTTTGCCAAAACACTTGCAGTAGCCGCTTCAACAAGGAAATACCAAAATTTCATTTAAATTGCATTTAAAAGATTTTTTTTTTTCCTATTCTCTCTGATTGCGCAAATAGTAAAATTGAGAAATGTTTACTTTGCTCATTAAACAAAGATAAGAGCGAAACATTCTTTTGACACAATTGAAAAAATTGAAATGAAATGCTAGTTGAAAAAGTGTCCACCAGTGTTTGTTCAGAATGAAGATAGCTTATCGAACCAGTGTTTGAAGATAGCTTATCGTGAAGTAGTTTAAAAATTAATGATTGACCATAATGACAAACGCCATGAGTGAGCTAAATAAAAGTGTGTAAAAATTTATACATTTTTTGATGTATTACAAGGATTTAAACAATTCCAGTAGTCTGAAAGAAGTATCAAGTATATCATTAATTACGGTAAACCCCTTTACACAAACTCGTTTAAGGCCAAAATTTGGTGGACGTGAACAAAATTTGTTACCGTATGTAAATGGTTAATATGTTGAAAAAAATATTCTAAAAATAAAATTTGAGTTTCCTGTTAACACAAGCTCTTCTTTTGGTTCCTTGAGATTTGTGTTAATGAAATTTTACTGCATTTGTTTTATTATATTAATCTCATAAGTAAATTAAACCACATAAAATCAGATATTAAATATTTTACAGTGATAAACTATCTTAGCTGTAATAAAGATTGTACACAGTCCAGTCACATTAATGTGACCATCTGTCAAAAGCCAGAATAACCACCTT
>KK117329.1:0-47875 GCA_000611955.2 Stegodyphus mimosarum
TGCGTCACTGTTTGGAACGTCAATGTCGTTTGTCTACAATGTTAAATTCCCTGTTTGGAATTGATATGAATAATTTTACTTTTTCCCATTTCACCGCCACCATGTAAAATTCTGTATTAATTCAATATTATCTTAATAAATACCATAATTAATTTTAACTTCTTGTAATGTTTTCACGGACCCTACTGTTTGGGCTACTAGAGTCGTCTGCCTGTCTGTGAGATATTATTGCGCAATGCGCAGATCGTATGCTCAGCTCGCATTTTGTTCTTTGCATTTTTGAAAACGCTAATTGTAACTCTCTCGCTGTTGTTTGCTATGTTGTGTTCTAAAGATGAAATCGCTGAAATAAAAGGTTAAACTACAGTCCACTCGCAAAGATGTATTCTTACGTTTATTAATTTGAATTTAAGATTACTTCCGCTACATTATTTCGTCCGTCGAGCCGGAGCTACGAGAAAAAACCGCGCTTGTGAATAAGAATTCTACGTGTCCGTAATGGAGTTCATGATTCAATTTCGGTTTAGAATTCTCAAGACTTTCGCATTGGATACAGTGTACGAGGTGAGTGAAATAGTTAACGCATTTTAATTGCATTTGACATTTCGTTATTGCTACTATTTTTGTGATTAAAGTATTAGTAAAATCGAGAATTTAGAATATTTTCAAAATGTTAGATATAGAGAAAAAACGAAAGAAAATTTTGAAAACGCAGTTAACGAAATTTATAGAGAAAATAGATTATGATAACTTAGATAATGCTGAAGCTGAATTAATTTTAGAAAAATGTAAAATCTTTAAGGAAGATTTTAAATCTCTATTTGGAGAAATTTATATAAATTCTGATGATGAAAAAATAGACACTTTCGTTGACGAAGAACAGTCGATTTTAGAGAAAATTGAGGAAGTTCACTTAAAAATTATTCGTAAGTTAAAGATTTACAAGGTCGTAAATGCAAATGGCGACAAACCTGTCATACCTGAATCAATCTCTGAAAGTTTAAAGTTACCGAAACTATCTTTACCCACATTTAGCGGAAATTTAACTGAATGGATAACATTTAAAGATTTATTTAACGCTAGTGTTCGCAATAATCCAAATCTATCTGGAGCTCAAAAATTACAATATTTAAAGAGTTCTTTGAAAAATGATGCTTATCGCATTATTCAGTCAATTCCCATAGCTGATCAAAATTTCAGTATTGCTTGGAATTTACTAGAAGAGAGATTTTCTAATAAGAGAGAACAGATATTTGCTTTTATTAAAAGAATTCTTAACGTTTCACAAATACAAACAGAATCTGCATCATCGATATTAAGTTTAGTAGATAACGTAAACGAAATAACTCGCTCATTGGAAACATTAGATCAAAGGATAGATAATTTTAGTGATACTTTGTTGTTGTATATTATTTTGCAAAAACTTGATGTTTCGACAAGGTTGTGGTGGGAGCGTCAATTAAAAAAAGACGAAATACCAAAGTTGAATGACTTGATAGAATTTTTGAAGAATTTCGCTAGAACATTACAGAACAGTAAACCTTTAATTAGTAAAACGCATAAATCAGATAAACCAGTGTATAATAGGGTTACTTCTCTGATTACTAATTCTACCTGCTTATTTTGTAAAGAAGATCATTTTTTATACAGGTGTTCTAATTTTTTAAATCTACCAGTGCAAAAACGAATAGAGTTTGTTAAGACTAATAAACTTTGTTTTAATTGCTTGTCTAATGTCCATAAAGTTAAAATGTGTAAGAGTGTAAATACCTGCAAGCATTGTTTTAAGCATCATCATAGCATTTTGCATTTAGAAAATAATTTCAAACCAAAAAATGCATCTAGATTCCCTTCACCGGAAGCACAAGTGTTTGTTCCGAAATCGCAAATTAAATCAGAAAACAACTTGAGTGAGGGTTCTCCAACTGTTTGTGCAAACAACTATGAAAATCAACATTTTGGAGCTCATGCTAATGGTAAACGTAGTCATGTACTTTTGTGTACTGCTTTAATTAAGGTTCAAAACTCAAAAAATGAATTCATAAATTGTAGATGTTTACTAGATTCAGGTAGTGAAAAATCATTCATTCGTCGGAAAACAGCTATCAATTTAGGATTGAGCATAAAGGATTCGAAGATATTAGTGTCGTGCTTAGGTACTTTCAATACAACTACTACTGGAGAAGTTGACTTGTTGTTTACACCTCATTTTAATACTAATTACAGAATTTCAACGTCCGCTTACATAATAGACAAAATTACAGGAAACATTCCAAGTGTAACATTACCTTTGAATTTATATGAAAGTTTCGAAGATTTAACTTTAGCAGATCCTACATTTCATGAATCGGGAGAAATTGATATTTTGCTTGGAGTTAATGTATTCCTTACTTTAATCAATGGCGAGGTAATTAAAAGGGGCAAAAATCTTCCATTTGCATGTTGTTCTAAGTTAGGATGGGTAATTGCTGGAACTACACATTTCGAATTCCCAAACCGTAAGCAGGTTTCAGTCAATACGCTAAACATAAACACGGAGGAATTAGTTAAATCATTTTGGGATTTGGAACAAATTCCCACATCGAAACCTTTAACTAAAGAGGAAAGATTGTGTGAAAATCATTTCGTGGAAAATCACGTCCGGAGTGAAAATGGTCGTTACTCAGTAAAATTGCCATTCAAGCCTAAAAGAAATGAATTGGGTAATTCCAGACCATCAGCCCTTCGCAACTTTCTTAGTCTAGAACAAAAACTAATAAAAACTCCTGAAATATATCAACAATATAAAGACTTCATGTCCGAATATTTATCACTTGGACACATGGAAGAATTATCCGATGATAATTTAGATAAAGTAAATTTTCATTATTATATACCTCATCATCACGTGCTAAAAGAATCCAGTCTTACCACAAAACTACGCGTCGTTTTCAATGCTAGTGCCAAAACTACATCAGGGATATCGCTTAATGACACGCTAATGAATGGTCCCAAGGTGCAAGACGACTTATTTACTATTCTTTTGAGGTTTAGATGCTATCCCATAGCCATTACTAGCGACTTATTGAAAATGTATCGACAAGTTCAAATTCATGATGAAGATCGAGATTACCAAAAAATATTTTGGAGAGATGATCCATCGAAGCCGATTAAAACTTACAGGTTGTGCACAGTTACGTACGGCACTACTTCCGCTTCATACCTGGCTACTCGCGTACTCAAACAACTAACAATTGACGAAGGAACTAAATTCCCAAAGGCAGCTGAAATAATATTACACAATTGTTATATTGATGATGTCCTATTTGGTTCAGACACAGTAGAGGACGCAGTAGAGTTAATTTCACAACTAAGTGAACTTTTACAAAAAGGTGGCTTTCAATTGCATAAATGGTGTACAAATGATCGCTCGATTTTGGAAACTGCTTTGAGTGCTCGGAACTCAAATTCTTCATGTACAGTAGTTGATACTAAATCAATAAAATTATTGGGTTTAGAGTGGTATCCAACGCAAGACGAGTTTACTTGTCACTTTGGAAACTTCGAAAACAGAGAGTGTTCTACTAAAAGAATAATTTTATCTTCTATTTCGAAAATCTTTGATCCACTTGGTTGGTTAGCACCCTTTATAGTTGCAGCAAAAATCTTGCTTCAAGATATTTGGAAATTACAAATCTCGTGGGATGATCCCTTGCCAGAGGAAATCAATCAAAGATGGAAAATCTATTGTGAAGATATCGCAAATCTTGAATGCATTCGTATTCCTAGGAGAGTATTATTGCCCAAATCTACAAATGTAGAACTTCATTGTTTCTGTGACGCATCAGAGAAAGCTTACGCCGCAGTGATTTATTTAAAGTCTTCAAATCATTCTTCAGTTTCGGTGCAGCTACTAACATCAAAAACTCGAGTAGCTCCCCTGAAAGTAATCTCTATTCCTCGTTTAGAACTCTGCTCTGCAGTTCTATTAGTGCATTTGGTTCAAGCTGTGCAGAATTCATTGCAAATTCATGTTGACGATATTTACGCATGGAGTGATTCAATGATAGTTTTGTCCTGGATACAATCAGAACCAACACGCTGGCAAACCTTCGTAGCCAACCGCGTTTCAGAAATTCAATCAGTCTTACCTTCATCGCATTGGAATCACATAAAAGGAAAAGAGAATCCAGCTGATTGCGCATCAAGAGGTCTTTTGCCTTCAGAACTTTCTACTCATGACTTGTGGTGGACAGGTCCTCAGTGGCTTAATTCAAATAATATTCCGTTCTCTATCAACTTACCATTTTCAGAAGAGTCTCTAAGGGAACAACGGAAAAATATTTCTTGTTCAATTGGAACAGTCGCTTCGCAAATTCCAATCCTTAATGAAGTTTCATCATTTTTGAAACTTAAAAGAATCATCGCATGGTGTTTTCGGTTTGCGAATAATTCAGCTAAATCTACCACAACAAGGATTAAGGGTTACCTTAAAACCGAAGAATTGCAATACGCTAGAAATGCAATTGTTAGAGTAGTTCAAATGGATGAGTTTTTTAATGAATATAATCTTCTGAAAAAGAATCAACCGTTAAACTCAAATAGTAAGATCCTTTCTTTGAACCCGTTTATCGATAAGAATGGACTTATACGCGTTGGAGGAAGATTAAGACAATCCAACATCGCGCAGGACAGAAAATATCCTATTTTGTTGCCCAAGAAACATCACATAACACAGATTATAGTGAATCATTTTCATATATCCCATCTTCATGCTGGCCCCCTGTTATTGCTATCAGTAATTAGAAGAGAATATTGGATAATCCACGCTAGGTCAGTTGTAAGACAACAGATTTGGAAATGTGTGAAATGTCATCGTGTACGAGCTAAAACATCTACCCAGATAATGTCTGATTTACCATCGTCTAGAGTCGTTCCGTCAAAGGTTTTCTCCAAAGTTGGAATTGACTACGCCGGGCCATTTCAAGTGAAGCCCAGGCAAGGTCGAGGAGTAAGACCAATGAAATGCTACATTTGTGTATTCGTGTGCTTTACTACAAGAGCTATACATATTGAATTAGTAGGTAATCTTACATCAGAGTCATTTATTGCCGCTTTGAAGCGCTTTGTATCTAGAAGAGGAAAACCAATAGAAGTGCATAGCGATCGTGGCACAAATTTTATTGCTGCAGATAAGGAATTGAAAAGAGTAATAAACTCCTTGAATGAAAATGAATTGGTTAATAAATATTGCTCTACTGAAGGTATTAAGTGGATATTTAATCCTCCCGCAGCGCCACATTTTGGAGGATTATGGGAAGCTGCAGTCAAATCTACAAAGTTACATCTCAAGCGAACTATAGGGGAACAACTTCTAACGCAAGAAGAATTTACGACATTGCTAACTCAAATTGAAGCTTGTTTAAATTCGCGACCTTTGTGCCCACTGTCTGAAGATCCATCAGAATTTTCTGCACTTACACCAGGTCATTTTTTGATCGGTACCCCGCTAACTGCCTTACCAGAAGAAAGTTTACATGATCAAAAAATTCCTATATTGCAACGTTGGAAACTTGTTGAGAAAATGTTTCAAAGCTTTTGGAAAAGATGGTCCAATGAATACATTTCCAATTTGCAACGACGTTCAAAATGGTTGAAAGTGCAACCTAATTTAAAGGTTAATGATTTAGTTATCATAAAGGAAGACAATTTACCCCCGCTACGATGGAAATTAGGAAGAGTGCTAGAAGTTTTTCCTAGCTCAGATAATGTTGTGCGTATCGTGAAGATCAAAACTGCTAACGGAGTTTTCAAGAGGCCAATTCACAAACTTAGTGTTTTGCCTATCAATGATTAAGTTCTTTTTTTCTAAAGCATTATAACATTGTACTTTGCTTTAACTATAATTAAGTTCCTGAATTGTATCAAGGCTTCTGTGCATCTGTTTTGTGAATATTTTAATGATAATTTTTGCATAATTTAATATTGTTATGATAATTTCATTTTGTAAAATCTATTTAGTTTGAAACGATGTTTCAATGCCGGGCGGAATGTTTGGGCTACTAGAGTCGTCTGCCTGTCTGTGAGATATTATTGCGCAATGCGCAGATCGTATGCTCAGCTCGCATTTTGTTCTTTGCATTTTTGAAAACGCTAATTGTAACTCTCTCGCTGTTGTTTGCTATGTTGTGTTCTAAAGATGAAATCGCTGAAATAAAAGGTTAAACTACAGTCCACTCGCAAAGATGTATTCTTACGTTTATTAATTTAAATTTAAGATTACTTCCGCTACACCTACTGTTTTATGACACAACGCATTAAATTTAATTATTCTGTTGGAGCTCTTGGTCACTATTACGATTGATTTGAACACCTATTTTACAGTATATATTGTGTTTATCATGTTGTCACAAACTTTACACATTCATGTTATTGAGAATTGTTAATCCAAATATTGACTTATCATTTGGTATTTGAACTTAAAACCTATACACAAACTCTTAAGAATTAAAAGCTCCAACAGTACTTCAACTTGACTACCGCCTTTTTGTAAGACTGGAGATTCAGACACACTGCGAAAAGGTTAAGGAAAACTTCTCGAAGTCACCTGACATTAATACAGTCGAGCCTTTGTTGACAGAATCGGAACAATGGTTGCAATAATTATTACCACAATCGCCTGAGATGGCAACATAAAAAAGAAGATCCTTCGAGAAATCTTCTGCTCCAGTCATGATGTTACTTCTCAGCATGTTATTGAATCTATGTCTCATTGGCTAGAAACTATTTCAATACCAAGATAATAAGTGCTAAAAGCATACAAAACATCTCAAAATTGTTTTTATTCCTTACATAATTTCAGAAAGGTGTAATGTAATTAGGAGCATGTGTTGGAAAATAATTTCTTTAGGTGAGTTTAATTCTGTCATATTTGCAGAATAAATTGCACTTATGTAACATCTACGAAACTAAAACATCTTCGAAATGAAATCACTTTGAAGAAAATGAATTCTCTAAAGAATACCTGGAGGATTAGTAAATAGCAGTTTATTGCCCACATTCAGTGATAACTAGAATTTTTTTGTAAAGAACCAGCTTGAAAAAAATATGTAAACATAAAGCTTATCCTTTTTAACAAATGATAAAATTTCATTTCCTTTATGGAATTTCCAATCTGGAGAAACTTTCGTTATAAAAGACAAAGAGGAAAACAAGTATGTGTTACGGGGGCTCACTCCACACTAATTTCATGACTCATTTTATTTTCTTAACTTTACTGCTCGTTGTTGATCAACCTTCAGCTATATTTAAAATAAAAAATGATTAATCTGCCTTGATTTAATCTTCATTTAATATTATTTAACTTCATTTAATATCCGTTTAATCTTACCGTCAAATCTCAAAATGCATATACAACTTTATTCTCTACTTTTTAATTCTTCCATTTTCATTCCCATGGAATTCATATCGTAAAGAGTTATTTATCCCTTCCTCACTAATTCGATTCATTAGAGAATCGAGGGATTTCTAGTTTAAATAAATCGCTGTAAATGAAAATGCTACAAAAGTAGCATACATACAAAAGAAAGTATTTTCTAGTAACTGAACCAATTTTAAATGAATAAATACACCACAGAATCTGTCTTCATACTCCATGTTGAAAATCTTGTTTACAGTTTCATGTGTTAAGAGTTCTTGATTTGATGTAGATATCTTCATACCCTAGAAACATTACTTAAATTGTTTCAAATTTCTGTTTTTGTTCACATAATTATATATTTCTCCTTTAAACTAATATAGATTTGTTTTTCACAATAAAAATATGATGTCATATAAAAATGTTACAATATTAGACGTACAGTCAATAAAAAGATGTAAAATTCAGAATTTTGTGTTCAAATCGAGGACTAAATTGTTAATTATAATTTGCAATAAGTTCAGTTCCAGTGTTTTCAACATTAGAGAGATAACTGCAAAGAGGAAAAGTGGATGAATAATTGTATAGCATGTGCCTAAAGACTAGTATGCTTCTATTATTCCTTCATAACATATAGCAAAGGGGATCACATTCTTCTGATCTTCTGAGACGATGGGTATTCAATTCATTTTAAATTCATCAGAGCGCAGGAATTACTTATCCATTTATCAGCGGATCATAGATTGCACATTAAATTTATGTGTCTGATAGTTTTATATTTACAAATAGCATTGATTAATTATTTATATAGATCTACTACCAGTACTTCTATATAATAGTTTAAAATTCATTTTTAACTTCCTGACATGGTTTCAAAGCATTGTAGTGTGATAAGTTATTTAGAAAAGGGGTATTCAAAATGTTTCATCATAGCAATCTGTTATCCTATAAATCATCAAGAAAAGTTTTGCATTCATTATTCTCAATCCGCTAGACTTTTTACTTCCTTTTACTACGTAAAGGAAGTATTGTATTACGAAAAATTTCGGGTATCGTATTTCAACGAAAATATCCATTTCAATCGCTCTCAAAACCATTTGAACGACATTTTTGTGTGATACCTGTACGTACGGACAGAATAAAGGACTGTTTTTGCCAGAAAGGATTGCAAATTGGATTTAAAGTTCATTCACAAAAGAATTTTTCGTGACGTCTGTTCTTACATATGTACTTACGTATGTATTTATCTCGCATAACTCAAGAACGAGTAGCGGTAGAACTTTGAAATTTTGTATATCGGACTGCTGCATCATGTAGCTGTGCACTTCTCTTTTCCATTGCAATCGGCTGCACCAATCGTACATACATATATTCCACTCTGTTACCTGGCTCGGTGAGCTTAGTTTTTTATTCCTATATGTTGGTAAATTATGCATTTCATTTTTTGCTTTAAAGTGATTTAATTATGTAGTTTTATGTTCCAGTTAAGGTTTTTATGCTTTTAGTCAATCTGCGCGCAATAGTTGTAGACTTATCAACAATTTAAAAGTTAAAGTGGCGAGTTAAGCCTAACGAACCGCCATTTGATTACATTTGAAACTCACTAGGTTAGTCAATTAAGTCAGTTTCAGCCCCTTCAGTGTCTTTTTGCCGAGTGGAATCAAAAGTAAACTTTCAGTTTTGTGCTTCGAAAAATCTGCTTTTTGTTCGCTGGCTCAATTGCTTGTTTTTACGTAGAAACTCTAATTTTAACTGTAGAAATTGTTATTTTAACTGTTTTAACTGTACTTGGTGTTTTATGTTTTTCTGTATTTTACAATTTAAATGAAGATGTTTTGAGTTTTTATGTATTTTTGCTTTGCTGCAAAGTTAGAACTGAATTAATTCAACGAGAAACATACATATATATATATCTAACGAAATTCGAAGAAATAAGCTGAAATGAAATGCAGCAATTTAATAGGCCATACAAGGTACAATTTAATTAGCCATACAAGGACATCACGTGGTGCCCACATATGTTTTTATTATCTGAATGCATATCTATGTATTTATTTTATCTGTATTTTTTATTTAATTAACAGGTTTTTTAATACATTACATTCTCCTATATGAGAGAAAAGCTATATAAGCATTTCTAAAATGCGAAATGGCAAGTTTGCTGTAGTAATTTAAAACAATTTCTCCGAACATTTTACATATTAAATTTTAACAGCGTCTCTTTAAACATCGTCTCGTTAAATGCTCGTCTCGTATGTAACAGCATGTATTAAGTTCTCGTACAGAAAAAAAAGTAAAATAATAACTACATAAAAGAATGGCAGCTCGTAAAATATGTTGCTTTGGAAAGTTACAGACTGGTTCAAACTGAGATTTTCCCACTGACAAGTACTAGCTTTACTACTTAGCTTATGAGAACTACGAGCACCACCACGCAGAGATGTGACATACAACACTGACGTGGATTTTGGTAGGCACCGATATATTGCGAGAAAGCCTTGAATCATCTCAACAATTATCACTCTTGTCATTCATTTTTTACTTTACTGTAATTAGTTCTCATCGGATGTTTAATAAAAGTCTTGTCGTAGAGGCGAAACGTTTCATTGATCCAACTTTGCTTAATAGCTTTTCATCTCCAAAAAATATAAATGTGAGCATTTTAGAAAAACAAATATGCTCTTCAAACTACAGGTTATAATAAAATTCAGTGGTGATAGATTTAAGCTTTGTGCTCTCTGCGAGATTTAGCATTCAGCAAAGAATTTTGATCAGACTGTTGAAAATTTATAATTTATGACGTTAGAGTTTGAAATGTGTTCCTTTCACACATATAGCTTTGGGAAAATTTCCGTATGATCTAGAACAGATAATGCTTCCTTATATTTTATTCCTTCAAAATTAAGCTCTAAGCACGTAAAGATGCAAATCTTACTGAAAACTTTCAGAACTTTGTGGACTCTATTTAACAATGGACAAAACTTTTCAAAGCTAAAATCGTTGTATTTACAGTGCAATTTATTTTTAACGTTATATTTACAGCGCATTTATTACTTATTCCCCTCACCCTCCTTTCCAAAACTTGAAATACCTATACATTTATTTAAATTTAGATTATTTTAAAAGCGTTCCATAAATTAAGCAATAAAAGGTTGTTAAATACCAAAACTTGAATACAGGTAGTTTTTTACATTCATAAACTAAAACTAAATAATTAAGGAAAATAAAAGTCTAAACATTCTCCCCTCGTTTTAGATAGTGAAAGCTCCTATCATAACTTTTAGTTTTTACTGCTGCCATCTACTGGCAACTATAGAACACTGAAGTTATAAAATTAGTTTGTTTTGTCTAAAAGCATTCAGAATGTAAAAACTTTCATCATTTATTTAGGATTGTATTCTACATATCTTAAATTGTTCAAGTCTGGATTTGAGATTTTCCTGCATTTGAAGCCTTTAGTAGTGTGACTGATTGTAATATTTTTCTTTACAGATTCTATTTTTTCTATTATGTAAAAGTCTAAAACTGTTTCTCTTATATCACTTTTTGCCATCAATGTTTGGTTTGTTTGATCTTCAGAGGCATCGTTCCGCAGCAATTAGTTTAACGTAGACTGGTTAAAGTTCTACAATAAGCAATAAGACCTTCTCGATAGGAATGAAAAACTTAATGTTTAGGAGGGAAAAAATGATTAAGAATCTTTTAATTCGCATTACACGTGTGATAATATCTTTAGCAATTTAACATCAAATCCTGGTCTTATTTTTTACTTTGCATCCTTAACGATAATCATTACTTAACATTCAAGTGCTTGTTTTCCTACAAAGGAAATTATACAGTGGTTAAGCTATATTTATTTAAAACTCCTTCGAATTTAAAAACGTTTCGTTCAACCTTTTCTAAGAAGTCTTTGGTAATAAAACCAAATTCATCTGCATAACAAATAAGTTCAATATTCGAGAGCTTCATTATCAATAATTTTTTGACGATGAGGTTCGAGAATAAGGGGAGCACTACATGAGCTATGCATTCAGCATTTACTAATTGTAAATTTTAAATTCAAGTTGTCTGAAGTACCTTCAAAACAGTTTCCTGTTTTCTAAATAATTTTTAAAAATTTCAAATAACTGCTTTGAGATTTCAATTTTCTTGATTGTGGAGAGCAAAGAGTGCCAGCGAATCTACTCAAATACACCCTGGACATCGAAGGGAATAAGGTAACATGTTGATTGACCCTCCTTTCCTTCACTGACTGTACACCTCTAAAAACTTCCACGTCTGCTGATTTTCTCTATTAAAACCCAAACTTACTTTCACAAATAATTTGAGTTCTAGTTAAAGTCATTCTATCAGCTAACAGTCTGTAGTAAATTTTTGTATGAGTTTTCAGTAAACAAATTGAACAGTATCTAGTTGTGATTTTGCAACCAATATCAGCTCGGGAACTTTCCACTAAGTCCGGGAAAGTCATAAGTTGCAGAAACTTATTAAAAGGTTAAATGTTCGATATTATTCAAAATGATATTTAACTAATGTTACCCCGATCCCATCTAGTCTAGGAACAGTTTAATTTCTAAGGCTTGAGATAATATTGCGAATCTCCTTGTAAATAAAGTTTATCTCCATCCTCCCATCTTGTTCTCTTACAACGATTCCTCATCTTTGTTATTATCATCAAGTCTTAAGGTATTTCTGATTAAGCGCTTATATTGATTTTCAGTAGACATAGACTCACTACTATTATGTTTAATCAATATTGCATTTTCTTTCGACTTGTTAATGATATGTTTGTAGAATTTATCATAAAATATCTTGTTTTTCATGAAAAGAAAACTTTGAGATTCCTTTTAGTCCTTTTTATGGTTTTCTTGCATATTTCAGGAATACGCTTATAGTTAGCTTTCCTTTGAATATTAGTCTCCATATTGATGTCCAAAATCTGGGAACTTTTTCTTAAAACCTTAGTTTTTCTTTTCAACATGTCCAATGTTGGGGTTCATCAGGCACTTTTTTCTCTACTTTGACGAACTTTAAATCTCAAAAGTTTATTCATTTTTACATTTAAATTTTTTCCACCCTAAAGACCACTTTATTTAAATCTTCACGGGTTTCACAACTGATGATTTCATCTTCTACATTGAAAATGTCAGTTTTAATGCCATATACTATTCTCTTTAGTCTTCATGGACTGTTGTAATAATGATATTTTATTTCCTTCTCAATTCCGTAACCATCTAAATCCAACCAAATGCATTTGTGATGTCTCAATGTAAGTTCCCCTAAAATATTTATTTGCGATCATGATATATCCATGTTCGTTGACCTCAGAATTAAATCGGTTCAACTAACTCCCACCGGGAAGGAAAAGGTTGAGGGAAGTTTTCTTTATTAAATAGCTTTCGATCTTGCGAAGCTATAAATTCATAAGCTAAAATGCCCCATTGATCTAAGGTATGTGTCCTCCCCAAATTAAAATTCTTAGCGTTAAAATCACGCAATAAAATACACCTATATGTATTCCGAAGAAATTCCATCTATTTAGATATAGATTTGAGTTCTGAGACGGATAGAAGTAAATAGAAATAATTCCCAGGTAAGTGTTATTACTTGAAACGGAGACCGTCTTAGTACAGTCCTATGCCACGTCTGCTCAGAAATTAAGATATTTATTTTTAATAACAAAGGCAGCTCTTCCTTTATCTTCATAAACATCTCTCCGTCCCCCAATAATTTAAGCAATTTTATCTTTCATATAGTACGGCTCTTGTAAATTTAAAATATCTGGACATTTCCCCAAAATTGTATTAGTTACCAAAATTCGACGGGCTGCAGCTACAAAACAGTGGTTAAGGTTACAATTTAAAATCTCCATCATTAAAATTATCAAATAAAATAAAGATTAGATCTTTTATGTATATCTAAATTTCATAAAATCAATATTGATCACAAAAGATTAATTTAAGTTCAGCTCAGTTGACATCACACAAATAAAAGGGTAGAAATAAAATGAACCTTAAAACAGTTCACTAAAATCAGTCAAGTAAAATCAAAATTTATACGGTAGGTTTAAAACTAGTACAATTCAAATAAATTTAGTAATATCAGTTAATCAGTATTTAAATAAAACCAAGAGACATTCTTCTAGATACTGATTCAAAATTGAATTTGAATCCAAGTTTTGTTGGACTAAGTTTGCTTTTATATTCATCATACATATCAATGTCCTCTCCAAGGGGTTTAAGTACTATATCATTTCCTTTCTCAACGTCTGATTCCTTTTCCAACCTCAAATCACAATCTTTAACTAGCTTTTCCTTTTTAACACTTTTTATCTTAATAGAATCAAGCAATTCCACTACATACCTTATTTAACTTTCTTTCTTGATGGGAACATCTGATTTTTCTTCTTTTTTTAAGTTTCATTTCAATACGACATTAATCATTCTTCGTAGACCTATTCGTAATTTGATTTAATCCTGTATTTAATGCTTCACCATAAACTTCGGAATTCGTTTTTGACATAGTGCTTCTACCATTTTGTGATTTTTGTCTTCAACAGCGAAAATATCTTTCGACTTATCACCTAACTTAATAGAGATCTCAGCAATGATTCTCTTTCATTTGATTCGTGTGCTTTGCCATAATTGAATAACCTAACCTAACCTCTTTTATTTGATCAGACTTTGCTGTATGCAAAACTGGGATAATTTTAAATCTTAATTAAGCTTATGTATTTCTATAAATACATAATATTCTTTACAATAATATAAAAATAAAATCAGCACACTAAGGATTAAATTCTTCAACAGGCAAAATTCACAGAGCTGAAAGTGCAAAACTGACTTCAGATGTCAATAAAGCATCTGCAACAGGCCTAACGTATCTTTAAAGTATAAATCTTGAAAAACACAAAATCTGTTTCATGAAAATGCTTGCAAATAAGATGCAAATGAAGCGGTATGTGCGAAAATTAGATTGATCATACGTAGAGAAGAAAAACGCATAATAAATGTTCGGGCTCAACTTCGGTTCGTTTCAAAGTTCCAGCTTATAAATTTCAAAAAGTATATCATGAAAATCCATGCAAATAATATAAAGTACGAGCGGGCTGCGGCCAAAGTAAAACTTATATGTAACTTTGTACACCTGAAAAGAAAATGTATAAAAACATTTCAATATAAATGAAATAAATTCATTCTTTCCAAACAACATCCAATTGGCAAATAACCTTTTTGTTGTCAAACCAGGAAACAAAATGTTTTGACACATCAGGTTAATACACAAGACTTCATGATTTAAATTTAATGTAATATAACAACTTTCCTTAATGTCAATAAAAGAATTAATGTGGCAATAACATATCGTGTCAATGATCCTAACCCGAAACAAAAAATTTGCCAACAGTAGCTATTTATTTAAACTGCTGACATTAACCAAACATTTTTGACCTAGAATGACGTCACATGCAATCACATACTTTCTTCAACGTCAGAATATGACCTTACATAATAATAATATATTCAATGTTTGGCAATGCTATTTTTATTTCAGATCTTCTAAAACTTACAGATTTTTAACAAACTTTACGATTTCAAAGATAGCAGTGGCAACACTTCTCGAAATAAAGCAAATTTTTATCTCCAGAGTGCGAGACTGTTGCCACTCTCCGCGTATTCGAGAGGTCCAGCGTTTGAGTCCCGTCGGGTGCATTTCATGTCTCCTACTTAAAAATAACCGAATAACTCTACACGCTAATAAACCCATCAATTTTAAAGTATATTTTCTCACACCGGCAATTAAAAATCTGCGATCATTGCTGCGTTTTCTCAGTATGTTATTCAAGAAAAGCCAAATCAATATTTAACTGATTATTTACTTAGATATTTTCTATCTCGTAGTACTTGAAATTTTACGGAACATGTAATCTTTATCGGAAAACATTTTTCCATTACCCCCATCCAATTTCGCTGTGACTCGATTTGATGTTAGTGTTGAAACGATATAATTTATACTCATGAGATGAGATTCGTATAGTAGCTTTTTATGTAGTACATGCTTTTATAACATAAAGATCAAAGGCGAAGTAGGAGCAGTGTTTCCAGCTCTTGCAATGTGTCCCATGGTAGCTACTTTTAACAAACCTGTGCTGCAAAATTTATGCGTGTGCGCCCTTAAGTCCTGATCTGGAACAGGGAGCTGAATGCAGCTATGTTCTGTGGTAGAATACTGTGATTAAGTGGTAGAATAACTGCACTTGAAAGAGATTTAAAATCCTCTTTTATTAAATCACTATTATTTACAACCACTTCCCAACTCGGGAGGGATACAGAAAGTAAAGACCACACTTGGGTCTAAAATGAACAATCAGATAATATAAACTAAAACTAAATAGAAATTAAATTAGTCATTGCTCGCAGAACTATAACGCGAGGTTGGCCTCTAACTAAATGATGCGTAGCAAGATTTACTAATACTGACGCACTTGGAATTATTTCAATAAGCAATCACGTAAAGCGCTATGGCTTGGTATTTAAATGCTAGCTAGTCAGGAGAACGTCGAATAGCGTGGCCGTGATCTGAGACTAAAAGCTCTCTCACACTCTACCTTTCGTTTAAATATAACGTTGGCTCCACTTCAAATTAGCATAAAGCTGAAAGCCGGAGCTGCTTCTAACGGGAAGTTGTAAATGAGAAGGGATAGAATGATTTAAATTAAAATAAAACTTTGTTAGATTAACTAAAAGCTTACAAATAAATAGAACAAATAAAATAAATAAATAAATCCGCCAACTCAAAATATTTAGCACAATTGTGTTAAAACAATCCAAATTTGAGAAAGCATCTAACAATAGATATAAAAACTTTAACTTAAATTAATCTAAAATCAACAAAAGATTAAATGGAGATTTAAATAATGCAAAATTAACTATGTTTTCTAAGATTTTTGTCAAACGTAATGTACGTAATAAAATAACAAATTTCGAATTATAGTGCATAATTAATTGGAACCCATGGAGATTTAATTTGTGATTACATCGCCTGTTATGCAGTCTCACGGAACTAAGACATCAAGAAAAATAACGTCACTTATGACGTTAGGAGTTAACTTATCTTTGGGCGCTTTTTCTCTTAATTAGCTCAATAATTTCTAGCAATACTTAAGTAGTGGGAAAAAAATCACTTCCGTCTCCTTATTTCTGAATGAATCTTCATATGAGTTACACTGCTCTTTACAAGAGATGGTTAACTGCTGCAGAAATTAATCGAAATGAATTATAGATATTTTAAAACAAATAATTTTGAATCATTTTGGATACTTCATGGTTGATTTATATTTCCACCTCACACATCGGATTAAATGTTCACTCTATTGGCTACAAGTTTCTCATTTGAAAAACAAATGGATATTCTCAGATTTTTGATAATTACAGAAATTCAAGACTACCATCCTTCCACAGCTCAAACGTAAAAGAGCCGTAATCTGTTAAAACATAACCAACATTTTTTGAAGCAACGCTCAAATATTTAGAAGGTTTGCCGAATAAAATTGGCGAAAGTTCCTTGTTAAAATTTCAACATTGTTTTCATAAAGACATATTTTGACCTTATTTTATTGCTTAAAAACTTGATACTCCCCTTTAATTAACCATACAATGTTCCAGAAAAACGTTAAAAGAACTAACTTTGAAGTTCTTTGAAGTCTCAGCGAAACAAATGCTCATTTAAAGAAAAGTTACTACAGACTGCTTACATTTCCATTTTAGAATCTCTTCCATATTGTCTGAGTAATTTTTAGTTTTGTTTCCAATATGATAAGTATCTTAGAAGATATAACGCGTAGATTATGAAGCCTGATAATATAAGAAATACACCTTCTCGTGAATACAAACATACCAGCAAATATTATTTAATAACAACCAAAGAAGTAGAATTCCCAGATAATTCATTATGATTAGTAAGTTTGTGCCATTAATATAAGTGAAAAAATAAATGCCTGGTCACAGCTGAATACCATCGTTCTCATGCATTATTAATCATAACGTGAAAAACTCCATCGAATTAAATGACAACACGCTACATTATTACTTTCAGAGAAGAGGTAGACCGCTGTGAATATGAGTGAGTGTGCCTCATGATAAAAGGGAACTAAAAAGCAAAACAAAACAAAAAAGTATTCTTGTATTGTACCTAGGAACGCTACTACTAGTTAGAATGTACCTCATTGATTACGTGCTTTTCCTACAGTTGCATTGCTAGCCGCTTCATTCATTTTCTGGCTGTGTGTCGTTAAAGATTTTATCCCTGTCTTAATATATATCTATTTGTCACGCTTACAAGAAGTAAGTGCTAGCCTTTTTTTTAATTGTTTAGATAAATTTTCTTTGATGGGCAATCTTCTATACAAGATATTTTTTTTTCAAAAATTGTCAACTGGATGTAAGGTAGACAAGCTAAACAAGGCCTCGAAGCGAAACTTTATTTTTAATGTAAATTGCAAAATCAACTATTTTTCTAAAATAGCGTTTCGAAACCGAGACAGCTTCGCGGATGTTTGCCGAGCTTAACGCAACTATTCATAAAGCGAAAAAAAGGAAAATGTCTGATATTTCAAGAGTTCATCCCAATCGCTTTATACTGCGAGCTTTTAGCTCTATATTTTTAAAAAAAATATTGTAACGAAATACTTCTGTTCCGCAAAAATGCTTTTCTTTATAAAGAAATTATTTTTACAAAACATAAATTTCAATGAAGCAGATTCTGTTTCTTTTCCGAAAAGAAAAGTATATTGGCTGCAGTTGCTTTAAATGATAAAAAATGCTTTTGTTTTCCTCATGTAATTTCCCGACTGGCAGTAATATTATATCTGATTTCATGAACGTTATATATATATATGTATGTATATATGGCAAAAATTATATATATATTTTTTAATTTATGCTACTTCAGTATCACTAACCTACTAAGATAAACCAACTATATTTTACTTCCATCTATATATCTAGAAATAATTTTGCAATAATTCCATTCCTATTATATAAGGTAATACTATACGAAGCACACAAATAATTATTTGAAATTCGCTTTTACCTTGCAAATAAATGTATAAGGTCATATTGAACCGAAACTGTGACCTACGCAGAAACGATTGACGGTAGGTCAAAATAAAATTAGTTGACTTTTTGTAAGTCGTAATCTATTTTTCTGATATATCAGTCTCTGGATTAAACATTTTCTGTTCTGTGTTATGTTTTTAAGTTCTTCAAGAAGTACAGTTTGATTTTATTTGGTTTACTTAGTTTAATTATGGCAAAGCACTATAGGGCTGCTGCTTAAGGGAAGGGATGCTTTCATGGAGGACTTTCTAAGAGAAACTAGCTCGTATACACGTTACACATAGCGAAAACGACGAAAGCTCTCATGTAGTCAGCCCGTTCGCCGAGATTCAAACCCTGTACCGAACCTCCAGTGTTCACGGATTTTACCGCTCGGCCACTGATGAGCCTGAAATTGCTTTCCGAAAAGAAAAAAAATGATAGTATACCTCGACAAATGTTATGTTTCTTTGCAATATGAACTACTGCTCATGAACTTTCAAATCTCGATTCAGATACTATATTGCTGTTGCTAATAAGTGACAGCTCAGAGGAGTAATTGCGCCAATTATTTAATTAACCCAAAAAAGAGTATCCCAAAATATTTCCATCAAGCCGTTCAAATCGAAAATAATTTTACGCCAGAACTGAATGAAATTTGTAGTTCTATCGATTGATTAGTTGTATATAGTTCTTTGCTAGTTGAATTATTTTTGGATTCGGCAACAAGTCGCACCAATTTTATGATGTACTATCTGATACCCGCCCGCTTTGCTGGGCACACTATCTATTTGAATTTGAACCTAGACTTCTTATATGGACGAAATGTCTAATTTCAGATTGATAATTAATGTAATTTTTTTCAGTTTAAAGTCGGAAAATATAGTGCCAGTCAGTAAATCTGTCATACACAGATTTCCACATCACCCATGATGTACTGTGTATTGGGATGCGTCTCCATTATTTAAGTGGCGGGATCCCCAGTAGGCCTACACCACGAAAAATTGCCAACATAAATCTAAAGACATATTTTGAGAATTTTTTAAATATTTTTTAATTTATTAAATCAAAATTTTTATTCAATTATTATTTGTCTTTGACTTTTTATGTATGGCAATTTTTAAATAACAACATTTTTATTTTTCATCACAATAATTTATTTCTCTTAATAATAAATTTATTTTCATGAAACTAACTATTTCATCACTATTTGATATTAACACAGACAGATTTTCTTGAGGTTGAGACACTAAAAATGACACATTTACTTCATTTTGTTTCACATTATCTTCAATTAGATTAACTTGAGCACTATTTGTTAATTCAAATATTTCATTATAAACATCAAAATGAACACTATTATAGTTTCCGTAAAACATAATCTTTTTGTTCTTAGAATTGCTTCACCAACGGAAGCTATACGGTAGCCACCTTTATACACTTCGAACTGATAGGGAAATAGCTCGGCTGCCGCAATAATTTCAGATATAGATCCATACGTGTTTGGCTTACATATTTCAGTAAAATATAAATCTTTAGTATCATAAGGGGCGCCAGATAGCATTTGAGTGTAGTATTTAATCCTATTCCGAAAAAATCCATTTTGGGCAGGATTTACGTAAAATCCGTTTTTATTGCGCGTCTACATCGTAGAATGAGCAACTATGCAAACTTTTCAGTCAATCGGGTGTATAATTTCGGAGATCTCGTGATTAGTCAGTGGTATTTCGCTTATATAAATATACATAGATAAGGAAGCTATTATGTGAAAACAAGTCTTTTTGTCTTTACCTTTCGAGCTTGCGTTTAATCTAACAGTAACCATAGGAACTGAAACTGCTGATATAAATCTGCGCTATGTTTCTCTGTTTTCTGAAACCTGGCCTTTCTCTTTTATAGTTCACTGCAGGTACAGATACAAAACACTTGTTCTTAAGTATATTTAGGTCCACCAGCGGCCGAGCGGTAAAGACGCTGAACACTGGTAGTTCGCTCCGAGGTTCGAATCCCGCGAACGGGCTGGCTGCACGGGCGTTTTCGTGGTTTTCCCCATGTGTAACGCGTATACGAGCCAGTTCCCCTTAGAAAGTCCTCCACGAAGGCATCCCTCCCTTTAGGCAGATAGCCCTCGTGTGCTTTGCCATAATTGAATAACCGAACCTAACCTAACCTTAAGTATATTTATTGCAATAAGTATCTTGTTTAGAAAGTGAGTCTGAAAATTACTTTCAATACATAGTTTTACTTCTTTTCGTACATGACTTCTTGCATTTTACGTAGCAAATAATTTTTATTTTCTTGTTACTGGGAATAGATTTACACTGGTGTGCAAAAATTAAGGACGAAGTCGAAAAATTAGCATATCAGCTGAACGAAGAGGCAGAGCGGACAGAAAGACCAATCAGGAGATTAAGTAAGGTGATGCAGGTAGCACATGCGCAAATATGCAGGTAAACGTAATGGGGGAGTGTCTGAGTAGTATAAAGCATGTTGTCGGTGTAAGATCAGTATTTCTGGCAAAGAGATTGCACGCCGTATAGCAGTTAAAATCACACCGAGTTGCTGCCTCAGCGAGAAATGGCGAATAATCAATCTGTTAGACGACATCTAACATCCTCAGGATATCCCGAGGATGTTTTTATGCTATGTGGGCTGTACGGTCTAGCGCTCTCGTCTTGTAGTAGGAAATCAACACCTATTGCGGCGGCATAAGGGCGCACATAAGCATCAAGGATGTCATCTCTATAGGCCTGAGCATTTATAGTTCCACGTGAGAAGACATTAGTCTGTGCGTCCACCCAAAGAGATATCGTTCCAAACACCGACACTGCCTCATCTGTATGCATATCATTGACGAATTTTTTATGGATGATAACGGGTTCCATGTCCTTTCTAAATCAATAACGTCTACTGTTGGAGTTTTTAATAACTTAAGTGTTTATGTTTATGTTTTAAGTTCAATATCAAATGAAAGTCAATATTTGGATAATCAATTCTAAATCACATGAATATGTAAAGTTTGTGACATGCATGATAAACACAATATTTCCAGTAAAACTGGTTTCAAATAAACAGTAGATAGTGGTACATAAGCTCCAACAGAATAATTAAGTTTGCGTTGTGGAATTAAGATACTATTGGGTCCAGTGTTCTAAATTAATCAGTGAAAACATTACAAGATAAGTTAAAATTTAATATGGAATTTATTAAGATATAACTGACTAAATACAATTATTTACATTGGTGGCTGTTGTGAGAATAAACAAAATTTTCATACCGTTCCAAACTGTGAAGTTAACATAGTAGATACATTGTAGGCTTAGACATCCGACACGCGAACTTCGGCCACGTCACAGCGCAGCCACATTTTAACTAAAAAGAAAAGAATGAAAATTAGAAAACTGAACAGGAAAAGGTAGCTTCGAAGCCTTCCGCCCCTTCTACGTGGGGTTCGTCCTCATTTCGTCGCCCCTAGGTGGTTTCTCTCCTCCATTTCCTTCATACATCGTTGGTTCTATGATAACGCAGACAGTAACTCTCGTGGCTCCAGATAGTGCTTTTTTCGTCGTCGCCCACTTCTCTCTCTCTCAGCTCCAATCTCCGTCTGAGTCTCGCTGGCTTCGTCGCTAGCTCCCAGGCTTTTTACTCCATTCGCCAAAAATGCTCGTTTGGCGATTTTAGATGGTAGGAAAACCGCCAACAGCCTGGCAACCCCAGGGGAAAAACACACAGGAAGGTGAAGCCAATGTAGTATCAACTCCAGAAATTGGCGAATAATCGCTGATACACCAAGGTCAATCACCTCTAGCCTCGTCGAGGGGTCCAACTCCAGCATAGAAAAAGCCTGCGAGTAAGCAAAACACCCCGTCCCCTCGACCTTGTTGCAGGGTTAGTAGTGTTGGAATTAGCCTCTTCAGCAGGGTGCAAAACGTTTCAATAATGACAGATGCTTCACAGACTACCGTCTAGCAGGTGAAGAAATCGAAAACAAGGTCGTAAATAATTTGGAAGGCAACGGAAAAGTTTTTGAAGGAATAGGTATTAGTTATTGATTTTACACACAAATTAACTGACAACAATTACTTTTCAAGAAGCCAAAGAAACTTAAGTTCAACTACAAAAATAAAAACAAATTAATCTTGAAGTCTGAAGCAAAATAAATTAAATCATTACCTTTAAAACAATTTAAATCACAACTGAAATAAGTAATACATAACACTACTGTCGCCTTGGAGGCTAAACCTGGAATCATCCGTAAAGAAAGCAACCCTCCTGTGATCAGCCGTCTAGTGCATATGTTGACGTGGACACCTCAAACGTTATAATAAACAACGTTATCCCTTCTATAACGTGACACGAGTGGTAAGCAAATGGCTGGTCGCCTCGCGTACAGACCTCCTTCGTGATGCCTTCTGCGCAGAGTTGACGTTACTACCAACCTTCTGATAGCTGCAGCAAGGAAGGACCTGAGTTGAGTCGGATGCGGTTCCATTCCTTCGTGCGCATAACAGCAAATATCGGTCATTGGCCCCCTTCATGGCGATTTTACCTATGAATTGCAGGAGGACTCACATCTAGCCATCTGGCTTCTCTCTGTCCTGCCTCTAGTCTTCCAATAGCTCCGCATAGCAGTTCTTCGGGCAAATTCTACCTGAAGGTCATTGTTACGAATTGGTTATTACAGATTTCTTATCTCGGTATCACAGCGAAATTTGTAGGCTTTCTCTCAAACATGCAATTTTAATATTTTTCGAGAATAACGCATTCCGATTGCAGCGCCACTAATTAATTTGTTTTACTCAATTTGACAGTTTTACTCAAGTACTTTTATTTGACAACTTATTTAAATTTTATACGGATTGGCTAATTTTAGGTAAAATTATCCTTATTTTTACCCTTTTTCCTTAATTTTTGGTAACTACTCTGCTTTTAATCCATGTATTATGAAATTGCCTTTAAGAGACATATAGTTGAGTGTTTCAACTTTATAATATTCGAGCTAAATTTTTGCCATAACAGTAGAACTACTCTGCATTGAGCTTTAGTAACCACTCATAAAATATAAAGTTAGTTAAAACATTTATTGCACAATTCCATGCTTAGTCAAAACTCAAATTAACATACTTGCGAGAGTGATACTAAACCAGCTATTTAAACTAAACAGCACACAAAAATAAATATCTTAGAAATCTTCAATCTAACCGCTTAACTCTCGCCAGCTTAACACGAAATTTTAGCAAACTATTAAATCACTCCGGTAAATTGCACTAATAAGTTACAAAACAGCTAGCACATGGAAGCCGAGGACCTTGTTGAACTGCTATTAAATGTTAGTAAAGCAGGCAAACTAAATGATAAATATGATCATTATTTAAACATACCCTAGTTTGCATTCTGGTTGAGATCAATAGAAAATAGAAAGGCTATAAAAGACTTAAAATAAAAATAATTGATTGCACGAATAAGACATTTAAGTACATTAGTGTACGCAGACTTTTAGTTTTTACAATTACATACTTTCCGAAGCAAGGCTTAATTGAATAAATCGTCTCAGAAGGTAAAGTAAGAGCATATCATTTTATTATCAGTGACTTTGTATTACTGTATTCAAGAAAAAGCATAGCAGAACAACAATTATCCGTATAACTCGAACACTCGAATGACTGGTTTACTTTTTTTCTGTAATCTAAATATACACATATGTGTTAAGCGAATTTCATTCTTTCATTCTTGTACTTCATTTAAAGGAAGATAAAATATTTGAAAAAGTAAAGTATTTGATAAAATGAAATAAACATCACACCCTTTTTAATTCCCTTTACGAAGTAAAGGAAGTATTATAATAGCGAAAATTTTCGGGTATCATATTTCAACGAAAATATCCTTTTTTATCTCTCTCGATACCATTTAAACTATGTTTTTGAGTGACATCTACGACAGTAACAAAACGACAGTGTACGGACGGAATAAAGGACTCTTTTTCCCAAATCGGATCATAAAGTGGATTTCAAATGGATTCAGAAGATTTTTTTCATATCTTCTCTACGTATGCATATACCTGGTATAGCTAAAAAAAGAATAGCCTGAGAGCGTTGAAATGTTGTATATGGGACTAGTACCACACCTAGGGTAGTTGGGCACTTCCCTTTATGGTTCCAATCGGCTGCGCCAAAAGCATATATATAATTACATATACACAGTCCAGTCACATTAATGTGACCATCTGTCAAAAGCCAGAATAACCACCTTTCGCAGAGCGGACTGCTGCGAGACGTGCAGGAAGAGAGTCACATAGGTCCCTGAAGGTGTTCTCTGGGATGTTGAGCCATGCCGACACTAATGCCGTGGCCAGCTGCGCTAGATTACGCGGTTGAGGATCCATGGCGCGAACAACTCGATCGAGATGGCCCCACAGATGCTCGATTGGGTTTAAGTCAGGTGAGTTTGCTGGCCAGGGGAGGACGGTAAACTCATCCTGGTGCTCTTCGAACCACGCACGTACACTGGCAGCTGTATGGCACCTCGCATTGTCCTGCTGGAAGATGCCATCATCCTGAGGAAAAACAATGCGCATGTAGGGGTGAACATGGTCCGCAAGGACAGATGCGTACTTGTATTGATCCATTGTGCCTTCCACAATGATCAGTGAACCTAGAGAATGCCAGGAAAACATTCCCCAGACCATAATGCTCCCGCCTCCAGCTTGGACCGTTCCGGCAATGGTTGCAGGGTGGTTCCTTTCAGAGGTTTCACGCCTTATACGCCAACGTCCATCTGTCCGATGGAGCATAAAACGCGATTCATCCGAAAACGCAACCTGTCGCCACTCAGTGGACGTCCAGCTGCTGTACTGGCGTGCAAATTCTAGCCTTCGCCGTCGATGAACAGCAGTCAGCATAGGTGCACGAACCAGGCGTCTGCTTCGGAGGCCCAGACGCAGCAATGTTCGCTGAATAGTACTTTGGGAGACACTTTTGGTAGCCCCTTGGTTCATTTTGGTGGTCAGTTGCTCAACGGTAGCCCGTCTATCTGCCCGAACGCATCTCCGCAACCGTCGTTCGCCTCTGTCATCTATGGCCCGTGGTGCACCACATTTGCCACGTCGCTGATTTTGGACAGTCCCATTTTGCCATGCACGGTACACTTTTACCACGGCGGCACGCGAACAGTTCACAAACTCAGCCGTTTCGGAAATGCTTCCACCCTTGGCCCGAAAGCCAATGATCATGCCCTTTTGGAAGTCGGATAAATCGCTTCGTTTCTGCATTACGCCAACGATTGAAATGTTTTCCGAAGCCCTCACACACCCTTTATATACGCTCAACTGCACTGTGCTGCCACCTGCCTTCTGTGATTGGTTATTTAACTCTGACATGGAAAGTACGTGGTGGCCACATTAATGTGACTGGACTGTGTATATACCCACACTGTTATCCGGCTAAGTGAACTCAGTTTTCAATCTTATATGTTATTAAATTATTAAATAGTGTATTTTTTCTCTAAAATTTGCAGGAGTTGTAGCAATATCAATAATTTAAAAGCTGTTTTATTGGTAGTAAGCTTAGCCCGTTCAGGACCACCGTCGCAGTCATTGTTTGTTTACATCTGAAACTCTCAATAGAATAGTGAATCAAGTCAGTTTCTGCAACAACTTTAGTATCTTTTTGTTGAGTGGGACCGAAAGTAAACTTTCCGTTTTGTGCACTGAAATATCTATCTTCCTTCCCGCTGTCCAAATTGCTTGTTTTTGCGTAGAAACTCTAATTTTAATCGTAAAAAAATATTTTTTAACTGTTTTTAACTGTATTTGGTGTTTTATGTTTTCCTATATTTTACAATTTTTAATGAAGATGTTTTGAATTTTCTTATACTTTTGCCTTGCTGCGAACTGGGAACTGAATTATTAAATGAAATATATCTCAAATGAAATTCGGAGAAATACAGTTTAAATGAAATACAGTGAAAATATGCATATAACTTAATAAGCCGTACAAGGAAGTAATATGGTGTCCACATCAGAGTTTGGGGTAAAATTAAACAAAAACTATTTTGTATTTTTTGTATTTGTCTAAATCCGTTAACTATTCTTATAATTATCAAACAAAACAATGAATATAATTTTTTGTTACATTTGCCTAGCCTTAAAATTAGGTATGTAATTTCACATTTATATTTTTACACTTAACTAACAGAACACGAAATTAGCTTGCTTGAGTTAATAAAAGAAAATGCACATCACATATTTTTATTCAGTTGAAACGAAATTGTGATACGGTTTCTTTATTCAAATAAAATAATAATATAAAATAAAATGTAGTAAACTAATATAAAATAATAACAAATATACGCCATTTTTATTATTTCAAATTACATGAAAATTGGAAACATATAAATAATTAAAAAACAAATGAATAATATTTGTTAGAAAAAACAGCTAGCAACCGCGATGACTGCTTAAATACGAAGATTAAGTATAAAAGATAACTGAAGTCTGGATTATCAGAATGTGATATTGTTAACGTTTTCCTCCTCTAACTGTTTCGCTCCAAAAATAAACTTAAATTGTTCATTGCAATACAATTCATCATGAACAAACGCATAATTCAAAGACAAAATACCAAACATTTTCAGAAATTTAATTGCTCTTCAGTGAATCTTATCTCATATATTTCTCATTTAAAAAATTCTTAAAATACATCATTAAAGTGCGTTACAACTTTTGTGATTATTAGCTTGAAATTACGCAATATACAGAGGCTGTTTGCACATTTTTTGCTTTGCTATTATAAAAAAGAGGGCTGCGTGAAAATGTTTTTAACTGCAACTATATTTTTGAAAGCAAACATTTATCGTCTGCCACTTGACAGTTTTGTTTCATGCAAAACGGCGCTTTTAAAAAAGCAATGGATGAAAAGCTATGTTTGTGCTCTTTCCGAAGAATATTATTGCTCACCTAATTATTGTGAAATCCATGGTTTTTCGATACCTAAGGCTACAGTAGGTAATATTGTCAACAAGAAAGATAAAAAAAGTCTTGTTTTGGTCAATTTTTTTTTTCAAAAGAAAGTTTGGTTTCAAGTGCAAATACATATCCATGGAGAAAAGAGAATGTGTCGAATGTTGCAAATATAGAATATTTAATGTTAAAAGAAATTCCGCCAATTCAAACGAGAATTTCAAAAATCACTAAAATACTCAGTGTCAACTGTTAACGAAGTGATTAATGCTGATTTGAGTCTTAAAAATTAGAAAAAAACTTAATGTGCATTGCCTTTCTCCGCGACATATGGCCGAACGCAAAACACGTTGCAGAATTCTTCATGAGAAACATTAACCCTAACAAAAATGGAAATTGTTGTATCAATATATGATTTTTGGGTGTATTTAAATGTCTGGAATAAAAAAAGATCCATTCTTTACCATCAAAGAGGAGAAAAAAGTCTGAAAACATAGTTCAAAGAATCTAAAGAAAGGTTTTTAAAGGGATTCAAGATGGTCGTTTTTTTCCATATAATGGCAAATTTAAAAAAATAGATTGGAGAAAAATACTGAGATAACTTTACATATAATCAGGAAGTTATTTTATACCCAATTGTCAGATGTGAAATATCTTCTCTTTACCCACAGTGACATCAGTCGGTAGAATTGCATCAAGACAAAGCAAACAGCCCCACGTCAAAATCCACTGTTAATTTCTTGGAAAAAATGGAACAAGAAACGGGTATCAAGGCCATAACCTTCACTCATATCCTTATAAAATCTCATGACGTATTTTTACTCACCCATAGATTTTTACTGTTTTGGACTTTTAAAAAGCGGATTGTTCAAACGTCGACCTTCAACCTTCCTTAGACTTTGGAGAACTGTTCAAGAGGAACAGGATAAAACACTTCTTACGATACTGCAAAATACAGTTTTGAAAATTAGGGCGTAGAAAGATAATGAAGGGTAAAGTTTATCAAATAAAACATTTAAAACACAAAGCATTTGGGTAAAATATTTCTGTAAATACAATGAATATTGTCTAATAAATATGCGGACGGCCTTTGTACATAAACCTAAAAGAACATTCAAATTTTGTTGTTTATTTTTATGCTTGCCTTCTGCAATGTACTTTCAAACATTAATCGCAAATATACTTTTCCAACAGAATCCTGCTCACTTTGGGAAATTCTAATTTGATTTCTTCATAAAGAATGTCGTTAATTATAATTGATGATGTAAACATCAGAATAACAGAGCAGACGATCAGAGAGATTAAAAGAGATGATAAAAGTAAGACATTGGAAGAGGTCAACATGAAGCACAAAGCGTTCGTAAAGTATGCATCTAGAGTTTTTACAGATTCATCTATAACAGCTGTGTCCAATATATTTAACACAGTGGATATTCGCCGAAGGATCTTCCGTGCAGTCGTTCTCCTGATTTGCCTCACCGGTTTCCTCTATCAATGTGTTAGTTTCTTTAAATATGCTCTTCAGTATCCCACTGACGTGAACATCGCCATAGAGAAATTGGAACACTTAGAAATTCCTGCTTACACTTTCTGTAATAACAATGGGTAAGTAACGTCCTTGCGAGTTTGTTATATATTAACATTGTTAAGCCAATATTGCATTCTCTTTAAAAATATCTATTTAAGCATAAATATATAAATACATAGAGACATTTTCGTCTTGAAGAAATATTTTTTTTAAACCTGGAGATTATAATGTGGGCATACTTAATAGTTTTTTTTTTAATTTGGGGAACAGAGTTAATTAGCAAGACAATCTAAAGTGGCACCTCAGTAATTGATTAGGCATTGATAACAAGCAGTTAATTACTGATTTTAATTGGCTTATTTTAGACTTGCAGTAAGTTTTCATTGAAATAGATGGTTTCGAAAAGGTACCATGCAAGTTAATAAAATGCAGGAGTATTAAAAGGTTTAATAGGAAAATTCAGAAACTTTGTCTAGTGGCTATTTTCTGTTGGGTATATTAATTGTGTTTGTAGAGTCATTAGAATTTTTGAAGCAGGAGACTGGAAAATTTGCAATGGATCTGGCTTGTTAGCGGGACTTAAACAGTGCAAGGCATGCTGGAAGGAGGGAGAAAATACCTTATATGTCGGCCTTTTAAAGGTCGACTGAGGATTAGGAGACCCAATCGCTAAGTCCTGGCAGTGACGAATAATCGTCCACCACCTTTTAATTCAGCGCCACTGTGGTCTTTAGGTGATTTTAAAGCAGGAGACGTGAAACATGAGCAATGCCTTCGCCGGGGCTCGAACCTGGACCTTTCGAATATGCCCTGAGTGCGCTGCCGTTACACCACGAATGTATGCTGGAAGGAGAGGGAAAATACTCCCTTTTTTAAAGGGCCACTTGGGATTAGGGAACCCAGTCGCCAAATCCTGGTGGTGACCAATTATCGACCAGCACCTTTTAGTTCGGGCACCATTATAAAGTCATTAGGTTTTTTTTCCCTCAGCTGTAGACGTGAAAATGAGCAATGCCCTCTCCGGGACGCGAACTTTTGACCTCTCGAATACGTGCTGAGTGTGCTACCGTTACACTACGAGGCAGGATGGAAGGGGAGAGAAGATTCTTATAAGTTTTATTTCCAAAATACATCTAACAGTTAAGCAGTTGCTATGTTTTAACATGCAGAAGCTAGTCATAATAAAACGTTTCAACAAAAACTTTCATTTTCACATTTCCCATCTAGAACGTTATTAAATATTCTAGAGTTCTCAGTCTCAGTTTAGCTTTTAATGAACATTTTCCAGTAACCCTGCAAACAAAGTATGAAATTTTCTTCAGTTCTGCAGGCAAAACTTTCGTTTCTATTTCTCAAATTTAATGTCTGAGAAGTGAATGAATCAAACACATACTTTAATTTCATTAATGAATTTCCTCTATATCCAATATACTTATTTCATGAAATATTTATTTCTGTAAGGATAACAATCTCTGATCCTTTTTTTTAGCCCAAAGGGACGTTAGACCCGTAGGGCTCTTAGTCTCAAAACAGCATTTTGCGTCGCTTCACATTCTATGTAAATTCAAATTCAATTTTCAAGCTGTTGCCACCAAATAATAACGTCATATATTATATTTAAAGAAACTAAGTAATGAAGAATCTGCATGAATGCATGATCGTTACTCGTAGCGTTAAAAAACAACGGTACCTACAGCCATACAATTTTGAATAAAGTAGTCCTCCAACCTAGCATGCATGGACACTTAGAAGCTCGAATCTTGAATTTCGAATTTATTTTGTAGGGTTTCCCTTATTTTGCATAACAAATTTATTTTAAGTTTGATACCTATCCTGAACTACTCAACTTCCCCTAGTATATTCTCACCAAGAAGTAAAATTAAATAAGTTAAGTGAAGTGAATATTTAAACCGGTGAATATCTGAGTTTATTCAGAGAGTGTTTTCGCTAGCCAGGGCACGTTTTGTTGCTATCTCGCTGTTACGCTAGTTAGCCTCGCGGCCATTTCGGATTATCGTCACGCCTGTTAAGTTTTTGTGAGTCAACCTGTTAGGTGTAATTCAACGAGCTAATCCAGCATTATTTTATTTTAGATTTGAACATGAATTATATTCTACATTTTTTGAAGTTTCACCACAAGTTGACGGTGTTTTTATAACGCACGAATACTGTGCCCTTCTGTTAAACTTGGAATTAATAAAGGGTTACTCTTCACCCTTCTTCTGTGCTGGTAATTCATTTACGCCTGTGCAAGAATTCACCAAGTTTATTGTAGGATCTATTTTTAGTTTATGTTGAATAACAGAAACAGATCTTACAGTTTAAGTATCAATTTCCAATTTTATAAAACTTTAATGAATTTTTGATTAACAGACTCAACTATTTTAAAGCAGTAAGCAGTGGCAACACTGTAAGGAAAAAAAAAACATTTTTATCTCCAGCGCGCGAAACTGAGTATCGGAAATTTTAAAGGTATGCTGTTTTTAAGTATTTTCTGATATTGCTGTTGAATTGAATTTTATGTGGTTTAAATGCAAAAGACTTGATGTTTAATAAACAAAGGTAACAGCAAAATGTTAAAAAAAGCCCTTTTGAGCGTAATATAAAAATCTGAAAGATTTCAGTTTTTTGTTGTTAACTGTCATTTATACCACGAGGATTACATAAGTAAGTTACAGCACCAACAAAGTGAATAAACAAATGTAAAGTAGCATTGTAAACGGGAAAAAAATAATTAAAAAAATATAAATAAAAATAATAAATGTAAAACAGAAATCTGAAAGCTTTCAGATTTCAAATTACGCCTAAATGGCGTTTTTTTTTTATGTTTTGTGCGTTACCTTTATTTATTAAATATTGCTGCGTGCGCACGGGTTTATAATAGATTGAATGCACAAGTCCGATAAAAGGCTCATAAAATTTATTCTTATCAAAAGAAATATAACAGAACGCTGGAATTTTCCTCATAGGTATTCGTACAAGTGTTCACAATATCACTCATTATAGTCAGCAGTTATGCTTTAAACTACCAAAATTTTAAAATACAACGCAATGCAAAGCGTTACATAAGAGAAAGCTAACTCAGATATCTCTGTTCACGCGGAATTAAATAAATCGCAATAACAGTAACTAAGTAATTAACTAAACAAATGAGCTGAAATGTTCTCTCTCTGGTTTTTATAGCTTTGAGTGGGTCGCGAGAAATTTTTGTAATTTCTGCTTCTCGAGATTTCTGGAAAGCAATTAAAGGATGAAACCACGGTTACAGCTAACATAGCTGTCAAATACATTTATTCAAATTCAATACAAATTAAAGAGTTACTAATTTATTAAATGTTAAATACACGTGCTCCTGTATTTTTGCTTTTCCGACACAGCTTTGTCTCAAAATTTGTCTCACGATTGCAAGGGAAAATACAGCAAAAATTTCAATTATAATTCTACTAAAAATATCTAACTAAATACAAAATTCTAAACAATATCATGTTCTTCGCACTTAAGCCATAAAATTCTATTCAACAGCAATATGACAAAATAATTTTGAAAAAGCATATCTTTAGAATTTCCGGTACACAGTCTCGGGCGCTGGTGTTAAAAATGTTTTTTTTTTCGTGCAGTTTGCCATTGCTCGCTTTGAAATCGTTGAGTTTCTTAATCAAAAACTCATAAATGCTTTACAAAATGTGAAATAGATAATAAAACAAATTCCAAATTTGGATTTCCCAATGCCCATATTCGTGTGAAGACGTTACGTTATTCAAAGTTTAATGGATTTGAGTACCGTTGTTTTATCACAATGCGAGAAAAATACATACATTTATGCAGATTCTTCATCTTTTAATTTCTTTAAATATAATATAGGGCAATAATATTTGGTAGCAACAATTTGCTTTTCAGACTTTTAAAAGTTTTAGACGCAAAATGCCAAAACGAAATTTGTAGCCCTTCTGAGCTAACGCACTTTGGGCTAATAAAAAATAAGTAATAAAATAACGGGAACTGAATAATCACACTTGACCTTTTGTTCTGTAGAATTCTCTGATCACTTAACAATCGAAACTTCTCAAATTTCTCTTCTTAAAGTCTTCATTCTCTTTACAGTATGATTTATAAGAGGAAACTCTTCCAGTCATAATACGCTAAACTTTAAGATATGAAAGACATATATTTTTACACATTACTATTCTATGTGAAAATACTTAAATGTCTAAAAAATAGTTTCAATAAGTTGAATAAAAGTATATTTACAATAAAGTTTATTATTATTATATTTTTAAAATTTAAATGTAAAACTGATACCATTTCGCATCATCTGCTCAAAACTACTTGCGATTTCTCATTCCATTTAAACGTATGTATTGTCCCTTTTTTAAGAAATCTCTATAATTTTAGAGGCTGAAAAGAAAGCAATATATTAGAAAAAATTTATAATTTTTACTGCTGATAAGGAAAATATACACGCACACAGATAAAAGCATATGAAAATATTTACTAATTTTCGTCTTCTATGTATGTATTTCAGAATCATGAGAAGCAAATACTGTGCTAAATATCCTCATCATTGCACTCCACCAGAAGAAATTATCTGCATCAAGTATAAAGAATATTGTTCAGAAAACAATACTATGGTAAGGAATAAATTTTGAATGTAAAATGCCTCTAGGCTTCCGTTATATAAAAAGGAAATACTTCTACATGACGAAATCTAAAAAAAAAATGCTTTAAAGTCCTTTAAGTTATTTCAATAAGTTTGCATTATCTTTCCTTCTGCCGTAAAAACAGATAATTATTTTAATTCAAAGAATAAGGCTTCAGCGTAAAAGTTAAAATAAGCAAAAATGCAACCTCAAATTAGCGTATGTTTTGAACAAAACTCATTACATTTTGTTCATAGATTCTAAAAAATGTGATTACTGTTTCCATCGACAAACGATATCGCATTCATTTCTGCTTTTGTCCGCTAAATTTGTAAGGTTTTAGTTTAAACTAACAAAGTTTTATTTTAATTTCCCTTTCCTATGTGATCTTATTTCAACTTCCCGTTAGAATGGGCGCGCGTTTCAGCTTTATGCTAATTTGAAGTGGAGCCAAGTTTTGGCATTTAAGGTTAGCGAGGAACTTCTCAGGGTGAGAGAGCTTTTAGTCTCAGATCACTGCTGCTCTGTTCGACGTTCGCCTGACTAGCTAGTATTTAAATTCTAAGCCTTAGCGCTGTTACTCTATTACTTATTAAAGTAAATCTAAGAGCGTTAGTATTAGTTAAATCTTGCTACGCACCATTTAGCATAGAGGCCAACCTCGCGTTTACAGCTCTGTGAGCAACGACTACTTAATTTCTATTCATTTTATTTTAAAGTATTTGATTGTTCAGTTTAGACCCAAGTGCGGTCAATGTATTCTGTTATCCCTCCCGAGTTGGGAAGTGGTTGTATATAGTGGTTTAATAAAAGAGGATTTTAAATCCTTCTTACGTGCAGTTATTCTCCCACTTAACCACAGTATTCTACCACAGAACATAGCTGCATTCAGCTCCCTGTTCAAGATCAGGACTTAGACTACTTCACGAATATGTTCGCCAAGAGTATGCATAGAACACTCGGTCCTGACAAATTAATTACTGTATACATGTATCCATCGCTCCTCCTATCTTTGCCAAAAGCTTTCGCTTTTGAAGAAAAAGAACCTATATCTGAAAGTCCTTAAAATACACAGATTTGTTTTTTAAATCTGTATCAATCTAACATATTGTTTTCGCTTAATTTAAATTTATTTCAGTATTTGTTTTGTATCATCTACCGTGAAAGACCGAAATCTGGAGAATGTTGATATTGTTCTGTAAATGTCAACATTCACACATTCGCTTGGTGTATGTCTGAAATATTTTTTAACTATCCTTATTTCTCACGCTGGCAAATGTGACATTTTACATATACTGATGGTGAATGGTGAATAAAAATATATGTTTTACGTTTTTAAATCGTTCTTTATTATTAAAAAATATTATGATATGTGTCAAAATAAGAGAAAGCTTATAAAGAGCAACACGTGTAAATAAACTTAAAACGACCAGTACATTCAAAATGAGAAAAGAAAATAATACCAATAATAAGCTTACTGATTATATGATCGACATTATACAATCTTATTTATTGCGACAACTTAAACTGCTGTGTTACTTTGAATTGCATAAGAGTCCTTTACCTATACAACGTTTCTCTATTTGTTTTTTCAGTTTCTCGTTTCGCGCACCACCAAAGCATATCTGTAAAATGTAAAAATCTTCGTGTAAAATTTCTATATACCAAAATTAAAGTTTTCTTTACTGTACTCAGAGGTTAATAAATTTATCTAAATTCTTAGCAACGTCTAATCTATGGCTAAGTCAACTTCACCAACTTAAATTCAAGATCTAAGATAATGCAATTACTCTGTTGTGTTTTCATTTCTGGGATCGTGCATCAGTGAATAATCAGTTATGTGAAGGCTACAATACTCAAATAATAACATAATATAAATTCAACCTTAATCAGGAATATTATTTATGTCTAAGTGATGGTAGTAAGTTCACATTCCTGTTATAATAAATTATCCATTTTTCAATTTCATTTACTATCTATTGACTTTAAACATTAAGCAACCAAATATAACAGAAGATATACTGATTTACTATTTAATCATGAAAGCTATTAAGATACTGGAAACAGGTATAATATACATGTTTTACCTCCCATTGGATTCAGCATTAGTTTAACAACAGGATACCATGTAATTTCACCTAGAATTTCACTCTGATGTAGATTTAGCTTTCAGTTCTAGGTTAATTAATAAGTAACACTTAAAAGTACACACATTAGGAAAAGTTCACATTTTACACAAGAAAGCAACATTTCTTTCTGACTTAGAACAGTTCGTTAAATTTTCACTATTTCCACTTCACCATAATAATTATATTTTAACTGCTCATTCCTACTAAACCCTATTACATTTATTCATATTAAGAGCAGTTAAGAGTTTAAGTGAAACTGCCTAGACTAAGCAAATGTATATATACAAAAACTTATCTAGATGATCCAAGGCGGTAGACGACATTTTTAGTCAGGATGAGAACCTCTACTCAAATGAGTCGGAAGAAAGATTGGAGCGGGTAGTTCAGCTGTAAAGGAAAAACAACCCCTCGGGAGTTTCGCGTCTTCTGATAGAAACATAGACTGGAACACTGAGAAGCAGGGCACTCAGGATTTCTACTTCGATATGGAAATCGCAAGATGCGGTTCTTGATATGACATGCCGAGACACGTGCGTAACGCAGGTATGAAGAATAAGATGTTCAATTAGACCGGTTAAAATACCATTATATTTCCTCATTGATGCTGAAGAAGAATACTCCAAAAACGTCTCTACTGGGCTATTAACTCATATCAGGACGATGCTTCATGATGACGACTGCGGGCCTCGCATACACATTCAGGTATTACGTTGACCAGTTAGTAAGAGTTAATGTTTCAACCTCTCACTGGGTTTGCTGTAACAAAGCCCAAACCATCTCAAACTAATAACAGTTTTCCAAATCCTATATTTCATTACGAGAACTAGACAACTTCATTTTTTCTTTTAACAGCAAGCAGGTTGCTATCAATTTAAGAGCATAGTTGCCCCCTCCGTCTTAACAACTGCCAGAAAGAGCTACCGCCTACCTCGACCGCTCTGCATAACAGTGTAGATATTTATTTTTTCTGAGATAACCAAGCAACTGACCGATAGGGAGCATAAATGCTCTCCGCCTTAACAACTGCAAGAAGACAAATATTTCATCTCAAGGCAACCAAGTATCAACTGTCTCATACTCAAAATTCTCCTTCCCCTCACAAAAAGGCACAGGCTACCACAAAACTAGATTTTCGCCCCCTCATTAGAGACCTTTTTTTTATGAATGGCTGGCACTTGCCTATAACGGCATTGGCCACTACTAAGGCCAGAAGTGGTGACCATTTTATTGTGGAGGCCTCTAATCGGCGGTCACCGGTACCTCCTATGAAGGGACAGACAGTTTTATACCCATGCCTTCTCCGGGATTCGAACTCGGACCCTTCAGTATCTCAGTCAGGCTTCCCTAACCACTATACCGTCTGGGCGGCCATTAGAGACTAAATTTTCACTTTTCCACCCAAATCACAAACACAGGCTAACTGCGCACGCACAACTATTCAAAAAACCCGCACCCAAACCGAACATTTAAATCGTCAAAGCAGTAGCCTTTATCTGTAGGTGAGTCGTTAACCCCACTAAATTCATCACGTATCCAATCTATTCAAAGCAACCAGAACAATACAATTTTCTTTCTAGAATGTTCTGAATTCCCTGAAAGATGACACAGTGAAATTTGCCCTTCTCCTGTATTCTTTCACAAGGAAACGAAGCTTTCTTGTTAAAGTTTAAATAAAGGGAAATATCATTCAAGAATTGGCTTTTTCCTAAGTATAAAAATATTAATGTCACTAATTCATGGAATTAAATAAAAAATTTTGATTTTTCCCAAAGAGTACGTAACTTTATTTATTTTCTCAAAAGAGAACTTGAACAATTATCAACATAACATGTCTGTGCTTGTAGACATACATCAGTGATGGTCGGAATGTATAAAAGTATAACCAAATATTCGGTCTTTCACCGACATATTTGGCATGTGTCGACCTTCACCGAAGAAGGTCATCATTCTCCAAATTCGTTCATTCACGGTAATATACCCAATGAGTATAATCATTCTAAAAGCGAATTTTCGGTCTGAAGTTTTATTTCGATCGAAATTTTTCCTAATGAATACGTAGATGAAATATGTAGATATTTATATTTATATCAATATTTTAAAGCTGAGCCGAACACTTTCACAAGCATTTGTTGAATTCCAGTTTACTGATTTGTTGAAGTCTTTGGAATTTCGGTAAATTCATATTTTATAAAGAAATATTTTTAAAAAAATGTTTTTATAAACTAAGCTTTTATTTAAAACTCATAATCATATTAATGATCTAAAAAGCTTTTAATTAAAACTCATAAAATCATTAATTATCTAAAAAGAGAAACTTAATTTATCATATAGGTTAATGGAAACAAGAGATAAAATGATTCACTTTACAAAATTCATTTGCAATTTTTATATCGAGAATAATAATAGCTTGCCTCTTTATGATAAATTTTAAAGGTAATTAATGGCTTATATTTTTGACAATGCAAAATGGATTAATAGATTTCGATATTTAGGCACTCATGTTTTATTACGCGTGATATAAAATTGCAAATGAGTTTTGCAAAGAGGATAATTTTTATGTCCTGCTTCCATTAAATCATGTGCTAAACGATTCTTGTCCTTTTACATCATTAATGATTTTACAAGTTTTAGTGAGTTTTATGAGTTAAGATAATTTTATAACTTTTTAATATTAATGACACGTTGTCAGTCAAATTATTCAAATTAAAAATTCATTTAACAACACTAAGTTACCATTCTTTTACTTTCAATAATTCTTTACTTCATACGGTCAGAATTATCCGACGATTTTGTCAAAAGATCAGAAATTACATTAAAATCTCATTTCAAGTTTTATTTAAAAGCTTTTGTCCGTTCTATCTAGCGTTTCAAACGGTAAAATTTTGACAGTTTTGCTTTATTCCTTAAACGAAGTGCGAAGAATCATTTCAACATTAAAATTTAAACAATCTAAATAAGTTTTAAAATATCGCACAACCACATTATTATAATACACAACGAGAGTGTGAGCAAAACTTGGACTGGATAGCGTTTCAAGAAATAGTTTGAAATGGACGGTAAAATTTTAAACTTCTTGGCAGTCTTCTAAATAATATTTTTAAATAATTTTTGTTTTAAAAAACGGGGAAGAGTTTCTTTTAGAATCTTTGAAAACTTCAAATCTTTACAACAAATACAGTTTTGAATGTTAGAATTTTAAGTCCTATGAAAGAATATAATAAATAATATGTACCGTAATAAAGTTATAAAAATTAACTTTTAAAATTAAATACGGAGAACATGTACATTACAAATAATTTTACACGCTTATGAATCCTGCTGATTTTCAGATGTGAAAGCAAGAAAAATTGAAGAATGTTTGATTTCCCTTCAGTTTCAAATAGTCACATATTTTTTGAAAAAGCGTAAAAACTGCCTTATTAATGTAGTTTTATCAATCTTCTTTTAGAACAAAAAGATGAGCTTGCTTTATTAATCGTAAAAATTTCAAATCTTTGTAACCAACGCACTTTTTTAAACATAGCACTTTTAAAATAATAGACGTCAAACCTTTTCTTTTTTCATACGATCTTAAATTTATTTGTTAAGCAAAGATATGCGTTAAAACTCGCTTCAGTAATCAATTTTAAAAAAATCTAAATGGAATTTTGAAAACGCAGCTTAAACACATTGTATTGTTATTCACACAAAATTTAAATTCAGTATCTTTTCAGAAAACAGTTTTAAAATCGATGACAAACATTTGACCATAGCTACAAACACCACGAGAAAATTAAATAAAGTCTTATATAAGTTGCACACTTCAAGGGTTATAAAGGGAATGCAGAAAATTAAGAACATACATAGCATTTTAAGGGCAGCTATTGAAAACGGAATTATTAAAAACATAAATGGAATATTTTAAGCAAATTTAATGTTCTATTTGCACCGGGACCTTCAAGAAACCAGATGACTGTTGAAAAGTATCAAATACTCATTAATTTTCTTTCTCGAGAAAGATAATGATAAACGATAAATCCAAAGAATGGTAACTAAAAAAATTTCAGTTTAGAAAAAGGTAGTGAAATCAAAGAAAATGCTTGCTAAGATGCTAAATTTTCCTTCTCTGAACTAATTACTGAAATAATAGGTTATGAGATAATATTCATGACATAGATAGTGCAGTAACAATGAGTTCTGTTTACCTGATTAACATATTAATTAATTTAAAGTAAATTCATTACTATGTAATTTTTTTAATTTTGAAATTTTATTGAACGCGCTGTTTAAATTTTTGTCAGATTCCGAAACAGAAATATTATTTTACCAGTGCGAATATGTCTTTGGATGATATAGTGGAACTAAGCCAGAATATAAGCGACTTTCTGATTGAAGCTAAAGACGCAAATGAGTAAGTATAAAGCTGTTTCTTACTTTACTTGAACATAAATTTTCTTAAAATGAAGATTTTGCGGCTTAAGTCTGACCTGAAAATACTAATGTAGCTCTGAGTCTAATTGAAAAATACATTCAATAGCTATGTTGCAACATAGATGGTACTTTATCCAGCAAAATACTTCTGCTTTTATATCGTATATTAGTTTTTATTTAAGTAAGAAAAATGAGAAATACTGTCTGCGGACTCGAACCTTGACCTCTCGAATACGCGCCGAATGCGTTACCGTTACACTACGAAGGCCTGCTGGAGGAGGGAGAAAATAACTTTAATGATGATAGATATTCGTGAGAATGTTCATGAATAAAGTACATGCTTATTTGGTTCCAGAATAAACAATAAAAAATGTGTTGTTCTTACAGCATTTTTATTCTCTAAAATTGGGCTTGACAATAGCACATGCTAAGTTTAAAAATAAGACTAAATAATGTACAAAAACGTTCGGAAGTAAAATTAACGTTTAAATAATAGTATATAATTTTTAAGATTTAATTCATAATTTTTATAATTTTAAACACATTTTTTATTTATATATATGTATTCAGTATTTAAACTTTATCTGTGAATAGGCTCTGTGAAACAATGTCTCGTGTTCTTGTTGTGGAAATGGTAGCACATGGAACTTGAGGGTTAGCGTTGGTGTGTTTTATCTTATCATGTATTTGCCAAAATAAGATGGACCTGTAATAAAATAATAATTAAACCTGAATTATTTGAGTTCTGACTTTATAGTGAGAAAGATACACGCAACCTAAGAACGTAAAACACCAATAATTGGTGACTTTGGACATATAATCAACATGCCAGGCGATACCACAGAAACAGGAAACGTGGTTGAGGCAAGTCCAGTTAGCATGAAAATTCCATCGTTTTGGATTGGTAAGCCCAAAATGTGGTTTTACAAGGTAGAGGAAAAATGAGAAATACTGTCTGCGGACTCGAACCTCGAGGTCCAGTTCCAGATGTGTGGTGTTAAAGCAGAGGATAGGAAATTCAATTGCTTGGTCTCACAGTTGAAACCTCGATTCACAGAAAATATATGGGATATCATCAAAGATGGTGGTTCTAAGCAGAAATACGCAGCTGCAAAAGAAAGATTTTTGAATACTTTCAAAGAGAGTGAGAATAAAAGAATAAGTCGTTTAATTACTGGACTGGAATTAGGTGACATGATGAAAAGCCAGTTGTTACGGAAAATGCGTTCACTTGGGTCAAATGACATATCGGACAAAGTGCTGCGCACCTTGTGGCTGGATAAGATGCTGGACGCTGTTAAAAACATCCTTATTTAAGTGAAGAATCTCTGGAGAAACTGGCAGAAATGACAGATAAAATTATGGAAATGACTCCGCGATTCCCAGAATTGTCTACTGTCCACGCTAAGCCAGCTGGCATGGATGAGTTAATTGAGAAAATTTCTTCACTTGAATTACAAATAGCAAGTATGCAGTCTGAGCAAAGACAATCCCGTAGTCCTAATCGTGGCTATGTCACTTCAGAAAAAGAAGCCGCAGTAAATCTCGTAAGAGATATGATCCCAAAGGCAAGTTGTGTTTTTATCATTTTCGTTTTGGTAAAAAGTGTTTCCCTGAGAAATGTGCCCCCCTGCAGTTGGAACTAGTCGGAAAACCGACCCCAGCAGTAGATGTGGCGGTACGTTCTGCTGCAGAGGACTCCAGTTGCCGCAAATTCCGTCTATTTGTAAATGACAAAAAAATGGGTTGCCAATTCCTCGTCGATAGTGGTGCTGATGTATCAATTGTACATCCTTCTAAAACTGACTCTAAAGTTTGTGACTACAAACTGTATGCAGCAAAGGTACTGAGATACCCACATATGGTATAAAAATGCTTTGATTAGATTTAAGTCTTCGCCGACCATTTCAGTGGCCATTTGCTGTGGCTAAAGTTTCCAAAGGGGAAATTGGAGTCGATTTTTTAAGTAAATTTCAATTGCTGATTGATATACATTACAAAAAATTAATTGATGGTTTAACCAACCTTTCTGCCAATGGGGAAGTTACAGCCATTCAAAATGATAATTTAAGTACTTTTAGTAAATCACCAAAATATTTTGAATTGTTGTGCAAATATCCCGATTTAAAAAAAAACCAGCTTAAAGCCATAAAACATACTGTTAAGCATTATATAACTACTACAGGTCAATCTGTGTACTTAAGAGCTAGACAGTTGGATCATGAAAAGCTGAAGTTAGCAAAGCAAGAATTTCAATTCATGCTTTATCATAACATCATTCGGCCATCTAAATCTCAGTGGGCTAGTCCCCTCCATTTGGTTAATAAGAAAGATGATACACTGAGGTGATGCGGTGACTTTAGACCTCTCAACGCACAAATTGTACCAGATATGTACTCCATTCCCAGAATTGAAGATTTCAATTATATTTTAAAAAATAAAACCATCTTTTCTAAAATTGACCTAGTAAAGGCATATTACCAGATTCCCATTGCCGAAGAGGACAAACTCAAGACCGCTATAACAACACCTTTCGAACTCTATGAGTTTAATGTAATGAGTTTTGGATGCCGTAATGGTCCATCTACTTTCCAGCGTTTCATTACAGAGGTATTGAATTTTGTATTTTCGTACCTGGATGATATCTTAATCGCCTCTGCATCAGAGGAAGAGAATAAGTTGCACTTAAAATTAGTTTTTGACCTATTGCAGCAGTATTGACTTTGTATTAACATAGCAAAATCAGAAATGGGAGTTGCTCAAGTAGAACACGTTAGTTACCTCATAACCGCAGAAGATTCTCGTCCACTTCCAGAAAAGGTTGAAGTAAATCCTAATTGCAAATTACCCGTAACAATGCATGAGCTTCGTGCATTCCTGGGTATGATCAACTTTTATAGCCGCTACTTGAAGAACGCTGCAGAAACTCCAGCAGTCCTACACGAAATGTGAAGGGCGCTAAAAAGAAATATCGTCGTAAAGTTCCATGGACAGACGAAGGAATTTGCCAATTCAAGAAGTTTAAATCTGATTTAGGCAATGCTGCTCTTCTCTGTTTTCCAAAACCTGGATTGCTCTTATCTTTGTGTACAGACGCATCAAACTTTGCTATAGGATCAGTATTGCAACAGTTGGAAGATCAAGATTGGAAACCAATTGCGTTCTACTCCAAGAAACTCAATGCTGCACAGAAAGCTTATAGTACCTATGACAGAGAATTGCTAGCGATGTATCTTTCTGTCAAACATTTTAAGCATCTTTTGGAAGGACGTGAGTTTATCATATTTACTAATCACAAGCCCTTGGTATATGCATGCAAACAAAAGAATGAGAAAGCATCGCCAAGGAACAACGCCAACTTCAATATATATCTAAGTTTTCAACTGATATTCGACATATTGATGGCAAAGAAAATTTAGTTACAGATGCTCTTTCACGAATTGAAGCAGTCTCAATCATTGATAATAATACAATAGCAGATACCCAAGAAAACAATGAACAATTAAGAACAGGTAGTACATCTTTGAAATTTACATTGCCATTTGCAAAAATCAAAATTCACTGAGTTTCGAGTACCTAATGCTAGATTCAGTGTTGTGCATGTTGACCTGATTGGTCCATTACCACATCCGAAGGAAAGATATATTGTCTGACATGCATTGAACGTTTTTCCTGTTGGACAGAAGTAGTTCGCTTATCAGACATCGCAGTACAAACGGTAGACAAAGCATTTTACAAACACTGGATTAGTTGATTTGGTGTACCTGGTTCCATAATCTCAGATCAAGGAAGACAATTTGGATCTCAGCTATTTAGAAACCTTGCAAAAATACGTGGTGCTAAAGTTTTGCATACGACTCCATACCACCCACAGTGCAATGGGAAAGCAGAGCGGTTTCACAGAACTTTAAAAACTGCAATAAAGACCCATAGCAACATTAGATAGACAGAAATCTTACCCACTGTCCTTCTAGGATTAAGAGCTGCATTACATTCTGATACTAATCACTCTCTACCCTAAATGGTATATGGTATGCACATAAAGTTACCAGCTGAGTTTTTCCATCAGCCTACCACAACAATTGAATGCAATGGGAAAGCAGAGCGGTTTCACAGAACTTTAAAAACTGCAATAAAGGCCCATAGCAACATTAGATAGACAGAAATCTTACCCACTGTCCTTCTAGGATTAAGAGCTGCATTCCATCCTGATACTAATCACTCTCTACCCTAAATGGTATATGGTATGCACATAAAGTTACCAGGTGAGTTTTTCCATCAGCCTACCACAACAATTGAACCGAAATCATTTGTAACAAATATAAAAAATTTTATGAACCAGCTTAAACCAGCTAAATCACCAGTTACTAGCAAACAAAACATATTTATGCATAAAGACTCAGTTCATGTTCTCATGTGTTTGTGAGAATTGATCGTGTGAAAAAGGCACTTGAACCATCATATGAAGGACCCTTTTTTGTGGTGTAGAAATGTGATAAGTATTTATCAATTTTAATTAAAGGTAGACAAGTCAACATCTCAGTTGACAGATTGAAAGCAGCTTATCTGTCAGTTTTGGACAAAATACCAAAAATAGTGACTGAGCATAAACAACGAACTGAGATATCAGATTTTAAGATTAATGTTTGTATATACACTCCTCGACATTGAAAATGGACACCGAGAAGGACTGGTCAAAAAGTGATGAAATTTGGAAAAAAGACAGAGATGGCAAGCAGCAATAAGTGATCTTTATTTCAAAATGATAGTCAGAATACAGAGCGAGAACGGCGTCGGCTCAGTAGGATGTAGGACCACCGCCGATAGCGATGCACGAAGAAACACGTCTAGGCATAGAGTCAATAAGACTTGGTGTCTTGAGGGATGGCTCTCCATTCCCTTTCAACCATTTGCCACAGTTCGTCGTCTGAACGAGGCAGGGCTAGAGTCTGCAAGCCGCGTCCAATCACATCCCACACATGTTCGATTGGTGAGAGGTCAGGAGAGTACGGTGGCCAGTGAAGCATCTGTATACCTTGCAGAGCATGTTGGCAGATGCGAGCACTGTGTGGTCGGCCGTTATCCTGCTGACAAATTGCATTAGGCAGCCCCTGAAGGTACGAGATTGCCACCGGCAGCAGTACGTTATCCAAGAATCGTTGGGCCGTCATAGTGCCCTGAGTACGAACTAGAGGTGACCTGGAATGGTAGGCAATAGCGCCCCAAACCATTATGCCACGTTGTCGCGCTGCGGGGCGTTCCTCAGTTACTGCCGGATTAGATCTGTCTCCACGTCGACGGGATACACGTATGCGGCGACTTTCACTGGATAAACAGAAGTGTGACTCATCTGAGAACACGACGTTTCGCGATTCTGTCATCCACATCGCTCCAGTCCGGCACCATTCTAAACGATGGCGTCTATGCTGTGGGGTCCATAGCAGTCTTCTTAACGGACGTCGTAAGTGCAGGCCACGTTCAACCAATCGACGGAAAATGATTCTCGTCGACATGGGAACATCCAGGGTATCTTGCACATCCTGCAGAATCGCGGTACAAGTGACTTGCGGGACCGCCACAGATTGTCGGCGGATGCGTCGATCCACGCGTGCTGACGTTACTCTGGCTGCACCTGCACCCCTCCTTCTTCCCACATTCCCTTGTTCTAACCATGTTCGCTATAGCCGATGCACCGTACTCGCATCCATGTGGGTATCAGCTGCGATTAGACGTAAGGACCAACCCGTCCTTCTCAGTCCGATCACTATACTCCTCGTAAAATCATCTATCTGCTGGAAGTGCCTTCGTTGACGGCATTCTCTCCTATTACACGTATCCTCCGGGACAAAAACCAACTTTCTTCGATAATTTGTCTGGCAGAAATAACGACACGAATATTGCCCATTCTGCACGTTCCTTCTTTTATATCTTACTTCATGTGCGTCGGAGAGCTGCGCATTTCACATCATTCGCACAACTCAGTGGCGTGCGTCTACTCTAAAATTTGCATAAATTTCTGACCACTCCTTCTTGGTGTTGCATCTTCAATGTCGAGCAGTGTATTTTAGAGTACTTAACGATGCCCATGCAATTATGTTACCTTGTACGTAAATTTCAATGATCAATTATTTTTTATTTCTTTTAAGATTTAGAACAAAGGTCAGTTTACTTAATATAATTTTGATTAGTTGAATCCATTTTCTTCTAATTTCTGGAATAACTATATGACCTGATAAATATCTGCTCTATATTAATATTAAAATTAACTTCAGTGTCCAAGATCATAACTGTTGATTGTATTAAGAAAGTCATGCTTCCTTGCATCGTAACTAATGTTACTGGTAAGGGAGTAATATTGAAACAACAAATAGTTTAAAGTCCCTCAACAGACGGCGGCACTAACCAACAGCATTTTTAGTCTCTAAAATTAGGCTTGACAATAGCACACGCTGAGTTTAAAAATAAGGCGTAAGTAATGTATAAAAAAGGCTCGGAAATAAAATTAACATTTAAACAATAGTATATAATTATTAAGATTTAATTCAAAATTTTTATAATTTTATACACAGTTTATATTTAATTATATGTATTCAGTATATAAACTTTATCTGTGAGCAAGCTGTGTGAAGCAAAACCTCGTGCTCTTGCTGTTGAAATGGTAGCACATGGAACTTGAGGACTGATGTTGGTGTGTTTTATCTTATCATGTATTTGCCAAAATAAGATGGACTAGTAATAAAATAATAATTAAACCTGTATTAGTTGAGTGCTGACTTTACAGTAAGAAAGATACACTCAACCTAAGAACGCAAAATACCAAAAAATTCTTTGATATGTATAGCACAGGGTGTACTAAAAGTTCAATTGCTAACATCATTTCTTAAATATTAGCCTAGATATTATTTTTTAATGTAACGTTTCTCAGAACTAAGTAAAGAGTTTAGTGAAAATAGTTGCAACATTGTGGTTAATGTGAAGTCTTTAAATGTAAAATTTAGTTTGTTATAAAATCATTGTGGATCAGAAATTCCTGTTGGTAAAATATTTTTTATCATAAGATGATTTAAATACATGCATTTTATGGCTCTATAAATATTAATATCTAATAGGCATTGAAATTGGTCTACAATGTAGACCAATGTAGACTCTACATCGTTCGTTTTTGAGCAAACTTTCTGCTCAAAGTTATAGAATATAAAATTAACTTACTGCAGCATGTAGTTATCAGTTAGAGTGCTTTCTGAGCTGATACCACGTAAAATGTAGATTTTGTATTTACTTAGCTCTCTTGCTCACAATGTTGAAACTGTTTTGTTAAAATTAACTTATTTTAATTAGAAACATTTTCTTAGAATCAAAATTAGGGACCTGAATAGTGTTACTTTATTTTTCAATCACTTTGTGCAGTTAATTATAACGAGAGCGTTGATCAGTAATAGCATTTAGAACATGACATATCTAACACTGACGCTGTAGCAATAGGTAACGAAACATTCAAAAAATGAAATTTTTAATCCTATTTAAATATAGCACAAATGCCAGAAACCAAAAATCGACTGCTGAAGAAAAACAATATATCACATAATTTTTGTTCATATATACCTATAATTTCTAAGAAGCTCAGTCTAAAGGTAGGAAAATGGAAAATCTTACTTACAAAGAGATGGGAGAAAAATATGGAAACACCTCATGGAAACTCATCTTTGAACTGAAATATTTATTGTAG
>KK117329.1:47914-60343 GCA_000611955.2 Stegodyphus mimosarum
CACTATCGTCTTTACGGCGTTCTCGATACGTTGTGAGTATCATTCGTTATCGAGACAGTGCTCTGTGTTGTTGTGAATGCATCACATTGGAGCTAAACGAATTCAAACTAGGGTAAATTGTTAGCACTATTACGGTGGCTGCTTCCATAACCAAGGTAGGTGAAATGTTTGGTGTTTCAAGGGAATCAGTATCAAAGATTTTTAACTCGTGCAGGAAAACCAGAAAAATCACAGCACAGACAGAAAAGTATTGAGAGATCATGACAGACGCTCATTGAAGAGGATTGTTATAAAATAAGAGAAAAAAAGGACTATAGCCGCAAATTTCACTACTGAACTGAAAGTCGCATTCACAAATCCTGTCAACACCAGAGCAATATAAAGAGAGCTCCACAAACACCGTACTTTTGTGTGAGCTGCAAATAAAACGTCACTCGTAAACGAGTGACTAAATGCTTGTAAGAGGAGAAAATGGCCCCAAAGTAATAAAACCTGGACTGTGGAGCAATGGAAGACAATCATTTGATTACATGAGTATTGCTTCATACTGTTTTCGACTTCTGGGCTTACGCTTCCAAGTATATAGTAGAGATTCTTTGCTATCGAACGTGAAACATCACAGGGTTCTATCATCATTTGCGCAGCCATATTCGGGTGTTCTATAGGATTCGTCACTACTGACAAATTATGTGACCTTGCATAAGGATTATGTGACCATGATGGCTAATTATATCCATAGTACAAATTTTGTTCCCCAATAGTGATGCCATATTTCAAGAAGACAGAGCTCCTCTTCATTCAGCTCGCATTGTCCAGGGCTATTTGTTTGAGCACAAGGTTGAACTTTCACATCAACCATGGCCGCCATAGTCACCAGATATCCTTTGTGGGCTATTTTGGAGAGAAATTTGCGTGAGTGCATCCATTGTCATCATCATTAACTGAACTTGCCAACGTTTTACAGGATGAATGGTACAACATTCACTGTCAAGCCGTATAGGACTTGTGTTCATTCATTCTGAGAAACTGCAAGCTGTTTTGAATACCAACAGTTTTCCTAACCGTATTAGTCGCAGCAATATGTTTCTTATTTTGGTGTTTCCGTATTTTTGTATTCCGTAACTCCTGTATTTCAAATAAAAACTAAAAGTACCCTAATAGTTCCAGACATTGACTTGATTGTTTTTTTAATCACTACACTTTCGAAAAAGAAACGTTTCTAATATTTTTTGAACGGAATGAAGAATATAGATTTCTATTACCATTGTCACGTGTTTTTTTGTTATCGTAGGAGACAATATAACCAAATCAAATCAAACTTAACGTAAGTTTAAATCGTATTAAAGTAAATTAAGTATAAAATTATTGCAATAAAGTTAATGAACATAAAAAATGCATTTATATCAAATATTAAACAGTCAGTATTAATTTGTTTTGGATTGAAATCTATTTTCTCTTTTAAACTTTTGATAAAATTTCAACACATAAGTAACAAAAATTATCTGTGATAACAGATAAATCCAAATGATGCTTATTTGAAATTAAGCTGTATATTCATTAATAAAAGATAAAAAATTTTGCTTCGAAAAATAAGTACGTTGATAACAGAATCAAAATTATTCCCGTTGAAATTTGTTTAAAAAAAATTCCAAATTAAAATTAAACAAGTAGAAATAAAATGTAAGCATGCCAATTTAAGATTTTTCTTCTTCTGCGCCCAAAGGTGGCATCTACGCTGCTTGGATTCTTTAAGACAAGTTATGCTGTTAAATGCAGAATGTTGCTTTTTGAAAACAGAAAACCTATTTCATACTACACTGGTGTGCAAAACTTAAGCAACAATGTAAAAATTTAGCAGATAGCCATGAAATTGCAGAAAAGGAGGTCTGGAGATCAGTACAATGAACACATAAGTCAGTAGGAACGTCATCCGTATGCGAATACCAGGAACGAACGTCAAAGGCGACGTGAGCGTACTCGAAATGCGTGATGTCGGAGCGCGTAGCTCAACAGTAGAATAAAAGGAAGGACGGAAACGCAATTCAACATATTCGCTGCAAGTGCCAGTGAGTCAGTTCGTGAAATATGGCTAGAAGAAATCACCTGGACGACTTCACACGTGGAAGAATGATCGCAAAGCTCGAGGAGGGGGTACAGTCACCAGTGTAGCTGCAGAGTTCGGAATCAACAAAAGTGTCGTTTCGCGGGCTTGGAAAGCGTTCCGAACTACAGGTACAGGTGTTAGAAAGGTTGTTGGTGGCCGCCTGAGGAGGACATCTGCAGGGGATGACCTATATATCGTCCTGCAGGCGAAAAGAGACCGACAGCAGTCAGCAAGGGCCATTGCTCAACAACTCGGTACAGCAACGGGGCGACAAGTGTCCCTGTTTACTGTGACCAGACGCCTTCACAAAAGGGGCATATTCGCCCGCCGTCCTGAACGCTGCCTACCGTTGAAAGTTGGCAACCGATTACAGTGGTGCAGAGAGCACAAAAACTGGACAACTGATCAATGGAGTCGTGTCTTCTTTACGTATGAGAGTCGGTTCAGTACCAGAAGCGATTCTCAACGCGTTTTGATTTGCAGAGAGGTCGGGACCCGGTTTTATCCCAATAACATCAAGGAAAGATACCGTAACGGTGGTCCTGGAGTTCTTCTCTGGGGAGGCATTATGCTGAACGGGCGAACTGAGCTCCACGTTTTCGACAGAGGGTCTGTACCCGGGGATCGCTATTGTGAGGAGGTACTCCTTCCCCACGTGTGTCTGTTCCGAGGTGCCATTGGTGCACGGTCACATCGGACTCTTGCTGTTGAGGAGCTACAGAAAAGTGAAGATATCACTCGAATGGATTAGCCTGCGTACTCCCCAGATTTAAATCCCATCGAACATGTGTGGGATGCTTTGGGGAGACGCATTGCAGCAAGCTTACATCCTCCGGAGAACACCCAACAACTCAAACAGATGCTAATTGAGGAATAGGCACTCCTACCGCAAGAAATGTTGCACCAGCTGGTTCTGAGTATGCGGAGACGGTGCGAAGCAACCAATGCAGTGAGGGGAGGGCATATCCCATATTAAGGAACATCTGCTTGTTGTTCCTCCTCTTGGATAGACAATCATGAGTCACGATACTATGCGTTCAATAAAGCTTGTTTTTGTTTGATTCCATACCGTATGCATTGTATTCCTTTTTCAGCTCCGATGCTTTCGTCATCCTTTACGTACACATATTAAGGAATCTGCTTGTTGTTCCTCCTCTTGGATAGACAATCATGAGTCACGATACTATGCGTTCAATAAAGCTTGTTTTTGTTTGATTCCATACCGTATGCATTGTATTCCTTTTTCAGCTCCGATGCTTTCGTCATCCTTTACGTACACTATACTCTCCTTCATTTCTGCATTTCATGCCTCTCAGTTGATTTCTCGTGGAGTTATGGCAAAAACCCCTGCTGTTACTTAAGTTTTGCACATCAGTGTACCTCTGAGAGTGTAAAACTTCTTTAAAATTAATGCCAATCACAGATGTACTTGTGTAATATCAAAATGCAAACTGCAATTCATTTATTTTATATTAATATATGAACTTCAAGTTACAGTGTAATTGTCCAATATTAATAGACAATAATTTATATTCCATTAATGGGTTATGATCGTCGTAAGGCTGTTCATCTCATTCTAGGAAATTTTATTTTCTTGCAGTGTACTTACAAGATTATTCAGACCTTGTAAGATAAATTTTAAGGAGGGGTAGAGCGAACTATAGCAAACAAAATTTTGTGTGGAAACGAATGGGCTCATGTAAACTGAGGTACAAACTTAAAAAAAAAGGAAAGGAAACATGAATTATGTTAAGCTTTCGTTAACAAGTGCAACATGGTTAACGAATGCTTACAAGTACTTACAACTTCGTTAATAAGTGCTTTTTACAGCAGCGTTTATAATAACTACTCACAATTGCGCCATCAACAATAATACATGCTTGGCAGTATCTATGAAGTATTTACAATACATATAGTTTCAAATATTCTAGCTATTTCTCACACACCTGCAGTCGCAATGAATATTCAAGAGGCGAGGTCTCAATGGAATTAACTGGATTCTCGTAAACGGGGGTCTTCAGATGTTCACGACACTCAGAGTGTCCGGTACACGACAGCAGAACACAAGTATTTCACCATTGGTTGCACGGGTACAATCTCACCGCACTAACTGTACAGCTCCCGTCAGTTTTGATGGAGAATCCGAGGGCGGAAGGATCAGAGGGCTTCTCACCTCTCTTTTTATACCACCAAACCTCTCGAAAAAATGTTAAGCACTTCTTTTAAGTGTCCCTGTGCCGCACAGATATTATGCACTTACAAATATCCATTCCTCATCCGGGATTAGAACCTCGGTCAAACGATATAGTAGACATTTCACTAAGGAACACACCGATCAGATCAGCAATCGGGGTAGCCAACGAACTGACTCAGCATGGACAAACCATCGAGCTCTAAAAATGGAATAGAGGTGATATTCTGCATCAGTGGTGAAAGGGCTGGCATCCCATCACGCTAAAACCATTTTCAGTTACAAATGGTAATCGGAATATCTTGATGCAATTCTAGTAAAATCTGTTCCAGAGAAATGCTACAACATTTACCATAGAATTGCGTTAGTAGTAGATATGACCAGTCAGAAAATTTTTCACGATCCTCGCCCATACATTCAGAGAGAATCATTCTTGGAAAGTATCTGGGCGGTATTTAATGTTGCCTACGCATAGCGACAATGTACATTAAAAACATTTTGTACAATAATCGTCTCATCTGTGACTAGCATAAGAGTTGAAAATGCAGCTGCAACGCACTTTGCTACAAAACCGTTAGAGGAATCGATCGTTCAAACGTTAGAAGTTAGATTTGTTTTGGCTTGATTTATCCAGTTACGGCAAAGTACACTAAAGCTATCTGTCTAAGAGGAGGGTTGCTATCATGGAGGACTTTGTAAGGGAAATTGGCTCATATCCACGTTGCAAATAAGAAAAAACAATAAAAAAACCACGCAACCATGCAGCCATCTCTTTCAGTCAGAATATAATCCAGGTCGAATTATCACTGTTTAACGAATTTACAGCTTGGTCACTGAGGAGCAGTTAGCTTAAGTTAGTTGATTATTGAAAAATACACGACGGCTGTCTGCCTAAAGAGAGGGATATCCGCATGGAAGACTTTCTACGAAAAACTGTCTAACACGAAAAAAACATGAAAATTCCCATAAAGGACCTTTTTGATGGGATTTGAACCCAGAACGAGCTTCCAATTTTCAGCCATTTCAACTGCTCTGCCACCGGTGGGCCACAAACACGCGGTCTCACGTTAGAAGCTTGATTTCTGTGAAATTGGTATAGAGATAACATTCCTTTGTTGAACACTTTCCAAATAGCAGGTTTACCCTCAACTGTGACGCTTTTGCTTTTTAGTAGCTTCAAAATTCAACAATGGTTGAATGTCGTACAGCTGTTTCCCGATCCGTTTCTTCCTTGCTGACGTAGAAACGAACTATTTACACAAAGTCAGCAGTATAACCGTTCAAATAATATTTTGCGTTCAAGCGCCTTCCCCCCCCCCCGAGATGATCGTTCGTAACATCCATATATTGGAATTGGACAGTATGGGGTTGCCTTCGCAAGACTAGAACCACCGTCGGTGGTCCTTTCAGGCTCGACAAGGACTATAGGGATACTGTCAAATCTGTCTCGCTGTGTATCATCGCTGCATCTCCATTTAGATAAAATCCAAAGTCGGAGTTTTAACTCGTGTAAGGGCTTAAAGCTGAGGTTATGAAATATTATCAAGCGTTCGTCTATTCGAAAAGCTTTCACAATATATCCGTAACGCTTCTTTGCCATAACCAATTGCCCCCCGTACGTCAACTAGATGTTTGCTTTCTCGGCATTTATTAAGTCTATCATCACTGGCCACAACATAGTTAACAATGCCGTGTTCCTACAGATGCATAATGTTGACAGGCAGAGAGCCATCTCCTGCGTTTAGCTGGAAGCCGTGTAAGTCAATCATTTCTCGACGTTGACAAAGCATGTACTATTACTATTGGTGGACATAGTTTTAAGCTAGTATTATTGTAAACATTGTTGTAAAGAAGCACTTGCCAACGATGTTGCGAGAGTAAATAATTTATGTTTATTTTTCTCCCTCTCTTATTTCTTGTGTCTATACCTCGTCGCATCACTTGCTTTTCCATGTATTTCTGCACAAAACATATTCGCTGTAATACGCTTGACCATTTACCGTAAAATTTGTTCCATGAGATTTGAATTAATCTGTATCAACACACTCATCATTACATCTGTAAACAGAAAAATAATTCCTATTTCCACTGCGATACTCTTCAATTTCGGTTCCTTTTCGTTTACATATTTCAATTAACTTTTTTATGCGCGAGTTAATGTTTCTTGTTTCTTTAGACTTACGATACAAATTCATGGCGAGCTTTGAAATAGTAAGCTGGAACCTAAGAAATTTGATTAAAATATTTTAAACTAATTATATTTTAATTAAACGAAATGAATTAAATATTATTAAATAAAAATATATTTAATTAAACTTAATAAATTTTACAAAAGTTTTAACATAATTGTTTTGTACAATTTACGTATGATATTCCATTGCTTACTGGCATAATCTTAAAAAACTGAATTTCAGTTACGAAGTAATTTCGGACCATGTAACAGGACCATTTTTGAGATCAAAGAAACTTCTTTCTGGAAGCCGTTCGGGATGCTACAGTATATACTCTGTGATTGACAATTCACGTGAGCCAGTCAAATTTTCTGCTAAAGAGATGTGTATGTATAATTATTACTTTTGTATAAAATCCTTTGCATTAGATTAGTCAATGATATTCGTACTAAATATGAAAGGAATTAAAGCAGTCAGAGAAAACAATTAGTAGCATTTCTTTCGCCTTTTTCCATCAGAAGTTCTCATACTACTAAAAACATTTCAAGCTCTCTTTTGTGACTGAGAAATAGCTGTCTAATTTTACATATTTTGAGGTGCTGAATACGAAAGTTGCAATGCAAATAATGTACTGGTTTTTATTTGAAAGTCATATGGCGAAATAGGATAGACAGATGAGTAATCGGAATACTGCAGTCTTCGTGAAAATGTAAATTGCAATTAAAACTGTAATTAATTAAATGCAAACTTTGATTAATTTATATATAAATATTTTTATAATAAAAATGTGAAAGATAAATTATGATTTAAATTAACAATAGCTCATTGATGCTTAATTTGGTATTTTCTCTATTTATTCTAAAAATAGTAATCTCTTTCTATACTGCATCATTTCGAAACTAATTCATGGCGTATGACTCTTATATATCACTGATGATGTAAATGGAACTAAAACTCAAACAACCAATAATAAATTTACAGAAGTATAAATTATTCAATCAAAATGCATTGAGAACCAAAACTAACTCAGACTGAAGTACGATTTTATCCTGAACACAACGCACTTGCTTTCTACCCTTCGACCTGGAGTGCTGCCTGCTGCTCTCTCCTTATTGCAATGCTGTCAAAAGTGCAAAGATTTTGAAATAAGCATAAGTAGCGGGCCAAGTTGTTTGTGGCAGGAACATGGTCACTAAAATAAAAATTAAAATTAAATCTGCTTCGACTGCCAGTTTCCTATTCATTATGGATCAACATGCTACGTTCTACGCCATTAATGTAGCAAAGTCTTATTCATTACATATATAAGTATAATTAAATTTTATTCAAATTTTCTACATTTTAGTCTCCCAAAAAGAGAACGACTCTACGATCTTTGGATTTTACCAAAGAGTGTAACAGAAAGGAGTATAGTATTTCTAAATACGGCATAGTACAGTTACTCGTGAAATAAGCATAAGAGCAAGAAGTATCTTATGAAAAACATTTTTAAAAAATAAAGATATCTTTCTAAATCTTCTTGATTAGCATAAATTATTCAAATTATTCAAAATATGAAAACATGATATACTTTTAAGCCAACCATGAGATGATTAAAGTGAAGTTTACTAATAATTATTATAATAACAAATTAAGGAAAAGATGATTATTAATAATGCTTATATTAATTAAGTTATTAAATTATTATGTACGTTCATTAAGACTTAATATCCAAGCTAATTTATAATTAATCTACTTCTAGTTCAAACTCCTGTAAATACTTTCACGTTCAGTGTATACCCAGAAGAGATCTTTATCCCTGGGGATCGGCCAGGAATGCTGTTTTCTGTCCACTCTCCGTATGAAGGAGTAAATCCATTTGAGAGAGGTATCTTCATGAAAATAGGAAGAATATATAAGTTGTATGTCAGAATGGTATGTGTTTCAAACGCCATTTGCTTAATTAATGTTCATGTAATTATTATTTTTATTATTATTAATACTAATTGTCACTGAGCATCATGAGGAAACACATGTACTCATTCAAATTTAGTTTTATTCTTGGCATGCATTGTGAAGTTAAAATACAATAGAAAAAAACGAAAACTTTTCATGTATATGTTATTACATCCTGTATCTGCTTTGTAAGATATTTGGTGAAATGCTCTTATTTATGCTAAAGGTATGGTATGGTATATTTAATTATGGCAAAGCACTAGAGGGCTATCTGCCTAACGAAAGGGATGACTTCGTGGAAGTTTGTCTAAGGCAAACTTGCTCGCACACACGTTGCACATGGGGAAAACCATGAAAACGTCTATGCAGCCAACCCGTTTGCCTAGATTTCAACCCCAGACCGAACTACCAGTATTTGGAGACTTTACCGCTCGGCCGTTGTCGGCCTTTATGTTAAAGGACTGGTAGTATTAGAATACTTATCTCGCCTCTCGTAATGTAAACCTTAATTAACGCGTTTTTCTTAATCTAAAATTTATTTTAGTCGCCTACTGCTTTGTCTCCTTCCACCAGAATGTGTAAGTAAGAAGTCTTTCAAATACATAATAATAATCTAAGTAAAGAAGGAGAGAAACTTCTCTGTGGGCGGACGACATTCGACATGGTGTCGATGTCGGTGGGTGCCTTATACAAGCTCGGTTCGGAAAGTAATGCGCCCATTTTTTTAGGAAATTTATTGAAACGATTCGTACAATTACTCAGTATTCTTAGAAATCCAGACTGCTGCTTTAACACACCTGTTCCAATGACATTTTCATGCTTTATATGCATTCTGGAAGTCCGTCACATGGATGTCCCTGAGTATCCTCGTCGTAACCGCCATGATATTCTCCAGGGTCCCCAAATGCTGTCCTTTGATGGATTTTTTAATCTTCGGGAATTAAAAAAAAAGTCGGGCGAGGACAAATCAGGACTGAAGCAACGCAAAAGTCTCCGACTGCGTTTCTTCAAGTTCCAAACAAAAGTTTGCGTACTGCTGCTCGAGAGATTTTTCCATCTTGATTTCGACCCAGCATTCACACAAGGGTTCACTGAAACAGGCACTGTGACTCTCCTGGAACCAGGAAACGACTGGCCCTGATCGTGCTGTGTTCCCACACTTCCGTGCAAGCGGCAACGCTGTGCGACGGATACTCGCGGCAGAACAAAATGGGGCGCATTGTTTTTGCGATAGACCTTGTATCAGCCGTTGCTTAGCGGTTGCGATCAGTTGTGAAATTAAACGAGCCAGTTACTAGCATAGAATTTGTCTTATAACTATAATGGATTTGACTCTGCGTATTGTCTGTTATTCCTCAAAGCGCTGCCTTAGGAGTAGCCAGTGCTGAATAGCCAAGTGTTCGCCACTGAATTTTTTTTAATTGTTTTACTGTCGTGTTTATTCAGTATTTTGAGTTTGCTGTAAATGCTGGATTCATCTTGTAGTGTTAAAGGTGGCCTAAAGCCTAAAGCAAACAACTTTAACCTTTCAGTCTTATTTCTATGTTGCATTAGTTTTATCTCTTCTTAATGAATATTTTGATTTTCCAGTATAATCATTATCATGTATTTATTTTCAACAATTCTCATGTGTTATTCTTCCCTCTTTCTTCTGGGTAACTGTCAAGAATATCAGCCTCAGAAAAATATAAACTCACTAAAGAATACATTTAAGTTCCGCATAAAAAAATTATAAACATTTTTCCACTTGACCATTATTTGTGTCTTTTATATTGCATGTTTATACTATTTGAAAAATATTTAGTCTCACGAGATGGAATGATCTTAATAATAGTACTAATTTATTTATTACGAGTAAAATATTCAATTTAGCCTTCATACTTAAGGAAGCGCTAATAACCAAGGAATGCTGAGATAAAATAAATGATTGTGTTAGAGAACAGAAAACAAAATAAATGAACTTGATTGTTCAAATCTTTAGACAATCCTTAATGGAACAAAAAGCTCTGGTGTCTTAATAAGGATAAATTGCTTGCTGGTCTTCAGCTCATGAAAGAGTAGTTGGAACTTGAAGAACCTGTTAGAATCTTTGTTCATGCAGGACCTCATCAACACCCATAACATGAATTCAACACAACTCTTTTAAAAATAAGTTTTGTAACAACATGCCCCTGAATATCAGGGCGATCTAGTAGCCTTGATTGATAGGCACAAGAACATATGAAGAGTTGAGCCAAGAGGTGGAATGCATCGTACTATTAAATAGAAAGGCGAAGTAAACTCAAAGGCATGGAGTGTGAAGATTTCAGCCACTCTTACTTATAAAGCTTCATGACGTCATTTTTCAGCCTCGCAGCAAATAGGAAATGTATATTTCTAACTGGTTATATACTTATCTACTTTAACACTGTAATCCAGAATCTCAGATTCATGGTAGTTGCGGCGTTCCGTTTGGAGACCGGATCTGATAGTCTCGTTAAGCATCTGCGCAGCACTGTTATATGTGACAGTCCCAAATGCATTTTGTGCAACCAGAATTTGGAAATAGACAGAATTCATTTGCTAAACTGTTCCTCATTGAAGGAAGAAAACCTATACAGACGATACTGGCGGGCTAGAGAGTTGATGTAGTTGACATTCAAAGACTAATTTTTTAATGCTTAACGTGGTCATGTGGTATTCCATTTTCAGGTTTCAATGTAGTTATTGCTATTCTAATGAGGTTAATTACTGTTATGTCTTTTTGTAATTCTACTTTTGCATTTTTTTCATGCTTCAATGTTATGCATATTTGATGGAGCCCAGTTATGTATAATCAAGTGTCTTTACAATTAAAAAAATGTATCATTAAGTATAAAGAAAGAAATTGAGACAGATTATATTCTTATCTCCTCAATACTTATACGCCTTACTATAACAGACTACTTAAAATAACTTGAATGTGGTTTAGATACGGCCTAAAATCTCGAATGATTATTTGACTTTTGGGCAACACTTTTTAAGCTAATGTTCGACGGATAAACTTAACCTATTTTTGTGCTTTTAAACTGGATAATTCTTATTCAAATTTATTCACTTTTAGAAGCATGAATGTGAGTCATTATGAGATGCAGTATAATTTTTATTTGTCATATTCATAAATCTTTACAAACTAAGGTTTACTTACCTAAGGAATAATAAACATATGAAACTGTTATTGGAGAAGTCAAACAACAATAATCAGCGTTATATTTGTAAATATAACTTTTAATCGTGTTGTTTGACTTCTCAATAGTCATTATGCGGCATTTCATTTTAACCTGAATTCAATGAAACTGTAATGTACAATGAAAAGTATGCTTTTTCTTCCGCTTTTCAAACCAGTAATTTCTTCTTGTCCAACAAAAAATGAAAGTTTATATTTGCGGAATTCTACATAACGATTTACTTCCAACTTGCAGTTCTTGTATTTTTTAAAAACGAGTTTAAAGTTCAAGTCTTTAAAAAAAATCAGATGAAAAGCATTAAATATTCAAACTTTTTCTAATTTCTCTTAGTGAATTCCATGTATGGAAGAATTATCGTCATCATATTATCAGGACTGAGTATTCGGTGCGTGTTCTTTGCAGACATTGTGAAATATTTACCAGGGTGTTTCTTCTCAAGTTTTCAGTCCTGAACTGGAACAGGGAGCGGAAGGTACGCTATGTTCTGGTGTAACTGCTGGGCTGGAGAATAACTGCACGTGAAGGGATTTGAAATCCTCTTTTATTCAATCACTATTAAATACAAACCTTCCCAGCTCGGAAGAGATACAGAACGTAAAAGACCGCACTTTGGTCAACTTAACAATCAAATAAATTTAAATAAATTAAAATAGAACTTAAATTAAACTTTGCTTCGCAGAGCAATTCGCGGAAGTTGGCCTCTATCTAAAAGGGTGCGTAGCAAGGTATACTAAATACTACCGCACTTTAATTTATTTTACAATGCAATCACGTAGTAAGCACTATGGCTTATAAATTTAAACTGCTAGCTGGTCAGGCGAA
>KK117329.1:65448-128930 GCA_000611955.2 Stegodyphus mimosarum
CTGGACACATAATACTGAGTATGATGTCTTGTTCTTGTTTGTTTGCTTTGAACATTTAATCATTTATTTGTACCACTACCACTCAACTGTGTATTAAATTGCATTCAATTATGACGATTCCTTCTTGGTGTTGCAATTTTCACAAACGTGAGTGTATATGGCTTTTGCCTAACTGGCTGAGCGTCCCCCGTGTCAAAGTCATGGTTCACCACTTGTGTGAACCCTGGTACATCACTAAATAAATTTGCAAAGTGACTTACCAGACCTTGGATTTTCTCTTTTTCCTCTGCTTGTAAATGTTCCAAGTCCAGCTGCGGGGGCTTATCATTCTTCGTTTCTATCGGCTTCATGTTTAGTGTCAACTCTCCCCCTTTAAAATCAATTTTTGCTTCTGCCAAACTAAAAAAGTCCACACCTAGAATAATACAAGTCTGCAGGTTACGCACAATATAAAACAGGATTCTTACCTGTTCGTTGTTGATACGCACGAACAATGGTACTTTTCCTAAACAGCTACATTTTTCTCCTTGGGCCGCTATGACATCCGTGTCTCTTGCACTAAAAATTCTGTAACGTCGAAAGTGCTTCTTAAAGAATCTTTCCGATACGAAGCTGCTTTGGGCTCCTGTATCCAAGAGGGCTGTCGCCGGTATGTTGTTGATTAGAACTTCAATCTTCGGCAAACTCAAATTCTTAACGACCACGGTGTTTAAATTGATTTTGGAAGGGTTTTGCGCTGCTTCGGACTTCTTCACCTTCCTCGAAGAAATCCCTCTTAGTTTAAATTCTTTTTCTTCTGGTTGCCCTCGGAATCTTTGCTTGTTCTTCTATTAAATTCCCTTCGTTCGCCGCTCGCTTTAGGAGACACATCTTTCTTCGGCCATTGCTTCGCCTTATTCCCGTAACTTTGATTTTGCTTTTGCTGCGGTCTTGGCGAACTCCACTGACTTCTTCGCTCAAATTGGCGTCGTCGTTCGTTGTCGGCTGTTCTTCGGCTTTCAAATTGTACCGCGAGCTCAAATAATCTGTCTAATGTTGTTGGATTTCTTAGTTCGATGAAATCTTGAACTTGGGGCAGTAGCCTAGGAAGTATAACTTGAATAATTTCAGGATCCGGGCGACTTCCATACAAAAGCTTGAAAACTTGAATTTTCCTCAAAATAAAATTAGACAAATCTTCTATTCTTTCTTGGTATCGGCTAAACAGTTCAGCTTCCAATCTGGCTCGATCTCGCACCACGGGAAATGCTTTCACTAGAGAATTCTTGAAATTTTCATACGTGTATGTGGGGCTTCCTGGTTCCCCCAAGAGATTCTTTCCGATGCACTTGAACCAACTTAGCGCTTGGCCCTTCAAAGCGCTGGTAGCAAGAGCGACTTTCTGAAATTCGTGGACTGGATATAGCATGAAGTGGGAGTCTAGCTTTTCCAGGAAATTGATTACGGCTGTCTTGCCGTCAAAACTTGCCGCTGGCTTCATGGCTGCTCGCATGGTTTGTACGATGTAGCCGAATCCTTCTATGCCAGGAGGTGCTATCTCAGGATTCTGGACAGGTACAGCAGGTGTCTCAGGTTCGTATTCTTGTTGCTGAGGCCATCCTCTTCTTTCTGTTCGGGCGCCACTATCAGGACTTAGCATTCTGTGTGTATTCTTTGAGAACATGGTAAATTCTGTAAAGGGTTCTTATCCTTACGTTCTAAGTCCTGAACTGGAACAGGGAGCGGAAGGTACGCTATGTTCTGGTGTAACTGCTGGGCTGGAGAATAACTGCACGTGAAGGGATTTGAAATCCTCTTTTATTCAATCACTATTAAATACAAAACTTCCCAGCTCGGAAGAGATACAGAACGTAAAAGACCGCACTTTGGTCAACTTAACAATCAAATAAATTTAAATAAATTAAAATAGAACTTAAATTAAACTTTGCTTCGCAGAGCAATTCGCGGAAGTTGGCCTCTATCTAAAAGGGTGCGTAGCAAGGTATACTAAATACTACCGCACTTTAATTTATTTTACAATGCAATCACGTAGTAAGCACTATGGCTTATAAATTTAAACTGCTAGCTGGTCAGGCGAACGTTGAGCAGCGTGACCGTGATCTGAGGCAAAGCTCTCACACACCGAGAGGTTTCTACCTCTGGCTTAAATAGTGCTTGGCTGAACTTCAAAAATTAGCATAAGCTAAAAACGCGCGCTTCTTCTGACAGGAATTGAAGCAGAGAGGAGATAGAAAAGATTTAAATTAAAATAAACTTGGTTAGTTTAACTAAAACCTTACAATATAAATGACATATATACTCATTTTATATTATCTTTATATAGTTTTTAATTAAACAAATATTACACCATTTACTCTTTTCAATGATTTTTTATATTTATATAATTTCTTTAGTTTTGCATTAGATAGATTACTTCTGTCTTTACATAGAAAGATTTAAATATATTAATACCTTCATGTACCTTAATATACATCTACTTCAGGAACCTAAGCTGACTTCTTCGTGTTGATTTAATCTTCGCCAAAAACATCTGTCTTGCAATATGACATATATACTCATTTTATATTATCTTTATATAGTTTTTAATTAAACAAATATTACACCATTTACTCTTTTCAATGATTTTTTATATTTATATAATTTCTTTAGTTTTGCATTAGATAGATTACTTCTGTCTTTACATAGAAAGATTTAAATATATTAATACCTTCATGTACCTTAATATACATCTACTTCAGGAACCTAAGCTGACTTCTTCGTGTTGATTTAATCTTCGCCAAAAACATCTGTCTTGCAATGCATTTTTTCTCTAAAATTGTGGGATCTAATCTTCTCAGCTATTATCCAATGTAACTAGATCTACTTAAGTGTTAATTTTTGTGATTTCTAGTAAAGAACTAAAGATTAACACAACAGGCAAAGGGTATGAAACACCCTTTTATTGAACGCAATATTTTACAGAGAGCAAGGACTTACGTGCAATGACGACCTTACGTGCGCCCCACTTGCGATGAAAAACATAAAAGAAAACGTAACACTAAATTTAAAGATAAGTGTAGTACAAGACTACACAATTCAATTTAAGCTAACAGGTTAACTCAGAACTTACAATGATAGGATAATAATTCGCTGGCAAGAATGAGAAGCTGATATTCAAAGTTAACAGATGGTAGAAATAACAACTTGCGCTCACAATAGCGCAACCACGCTCTGTCTAACTTCTGGTTACATCAGTCTGAATATACAGGGTGGTCAAAAAGTCAGTATAAATTTGAAAACTTAATAAATCACGGAATAATGTAGATAGAGAGGTAAAAATTGACACACATACTTAGAATGACATGGGGTTTTATTAGAACCAAAAAAAGTTCAAAATATGTCCGACAGATGGCGCTGGACAGCAAAACGTCAGTGACTGCGCATGAAAATCATGTATAAAAGGAGCTGTAATGAGAGATAGAATCAGATGCACCAGCAGTCGCAGCATGTTGACGTTACCTGAAAAGGCGTTTTTAGTGAAGCTGTATTAGTGTATTTAGTGAAGCTTTTAGTGAAGCTGTTGCGGTGTGGGCGTTTCAAAAGATGGCGGAAGATGACGATTGGTTGAGTAACCTGTTGTGGACTGATGAAGCTCATTTCACGCTCCAAGGGTCTGTCAATGCCCACAACTGCAGAATTTGGGCTACCGAAAATCCTAGAACTGTCGTGGAAACTCCATTGCACGACGAGGAAAGTCACGGTATGGGTTGGATTTACCACATCTACTGTTGTCGGGCCTTTTTTCTTCGAGGAAATGCGTGATTCTGGTTTTGTAACTGCTACCGTGACGGGTGAGAGGTACGCCGATATGTTACAGAATCGTATCGTCCCAGCCTGGCTGATAAACACCTGCTGGAACGTACGATTTTTATGCAGGATGGCGCTCCACCCCATATTGCTAGACGCGTGAAAGATCTCTTGCGAACGTCGTTTGGTGATGATCGTGTGCTCAGCCGCCACTTTCGTCACGCTTGGCCTCCCAGGTCCCCAGATCTCAGTCCGTGCGATTATTGGCTTTGGGGTTACCTGAAGTCGCAAGTGTATCGTGATCGACCGACATCTCAAGGGATGCTGAAAGACAACATCCGACGCCAATGCCTCACCATAACTCCGGACATGCTTTACAGTGCTGTTCGCAACATTATTCCTCGACTACAGCTATTGTTGAGGAATGATGTTGAACATATTGAGCATTTCCTGTAAAGAACATCATCTTTGCTTTGTCTTAATTTGTAATGCTAATTATTGCTTTTCTGATTAGATTATTGCTTTTCTAATTATTGCTTTTCTAATAAAACCCCATGTCATTCTAAGTATGTGTGTCAATTTTTACCTCTCTATCTACATTATTCCGTGATTTATTAAGTTTTCAAATTTATACTGACTTTTTGATCACCCGGTACTTATTCGCCCTAGCTAAGTTACACACAGGCGAGGGAAATAAGAGAAGACAGAAAAGGCTAATAAACTAAAATAACAATTATGTTAAAAATAAATTAAACCTATAAATTAATCTATGATTAAGTTTAAAAGAAAATCTTTTAAAACAATAATAAGTTGGATATAGCTTAAAACAAAAAACACTTTTACTTACGGTAAAGTTTAACTTTTATGGTTTAGTTTAGACGAAACTTGTAGCTGAACTTTCAACAAAAGCTTTTCGAGCTATTTTGGTCAAAGATAAATTTGAAATTTTCATCTTTACCTTTAGCATATTTATATATATTAACTTCTCAGCCATTATCTTTAATTATTAACTCATAATTGTAGTAAAAACAGCATGAAATTTATTTCCAAACTGTTGTTCGTAAAAGAATTACGATTCGTTAATTCTCTAAGGTTTCATTAAAGACAATTTTTATTAGTCTTTTAGAACACAAAATATGATAAATGCGCCATTTAATCCAGTTTATTTTTAAAGTAATTTGTCCAGTTTCAAATACTGTCAATGGTTCTTGGATGCAACTTAACACTATATTAAAACTGTTTGTGAAATCTGCAAAAAAGAGATTAACTGATTCCGATGTTATCATTTCACAAATATCTCAAACAATTTTTTAAAAATAAAATGCATCTATCTGATGTCTTGTTAATCACTTGAGACTCTAAATTTATAACAGCTTCTATAAGTTTTTGTCATATTTGAACCTGTATAAAATTTTTCCTTCTGAAGCACTTTTATACATTTTACAGGAAAAACAAATCTTATTACCTTTGCCTTATAAAACGAATTGCATGAATTATACCGAACAGTGGCTTAAGAACAACAGATCCGGTCCAAGAACAAAGAAGGTTAGTTTATAACAAATTCTCATGTGTAAAATTATTTATTAAACATTGTTGTATATGAAAATTTATATTTGTGTCGTCATTAGTTCAAAAGGAAGTTATCTCGACTGGACTATTAGTCTCGAAACGGGATTTTGCGTCGTCCACTATAAACGGCAAAACACTTTTCAATTGTTGCCAACAAATACTATCGCCCTGTATTATCCTTAAAGACATTAAATAATGAAGAATCTCCATGCATGTATGTATGTCCCTGGCACTATGAAATAACTTAGAGTCATTAAATTTTGAATAACGTTGTCCTGTACCTGAACGTGTGCACCTGGAAGCCTGAATTTAGAATTTCGAATTTTATATTTCATATTTTGTAAAACTTTAATGAACTTTTGATAAGCAGACACAACGATTTCAAAGCGAGCAGTGGTAAAACTGTACGATATAAAATATTTTTATTTCCAACACAAGAGACTTTCTGTTGGAAATTCTAAAGATATGCTGCTTTTAAATATTTTGTGATTTTGCTTTTGAATTGAATTTTACATAGCATAAGTGCGAATTTTGTGATATTTAATAAACAAAGTTAACATACAAAACGCTAACCATAAGAAGACAAGAAAGTTTTGCAAACCATCGTACTAAGAACACTGAGCATTGATATGATGAACTGAGAAAAGACTCAAACAATAGAAAACTGTATTCCAACACCTAAAATGCTTCGGTAATTCTAAACATATGCTGCAATGTTGCTCTTAAAATTTTTGTAACTTTGCTGTTGAATTGTATATAACGTAAGTGTAACAAAATGGTGCTTAATAAGCAGGAGTGTCTGTAACAGTAGACTAAGAGCTCATCGAGAGCATAAAAAATCTTAAAAAATCCTTTTGTCGATCGTTAAAACATGATTTTATTTTTTAATATTTTTTTCTGATTTGTTAAAGGGAGTCTGTAGTATAAAAAATAACTGTTAAGAAAAGCGTTGTAGATTCACTACGTATATCGATGCAGGAGACGTGAAAAATGTGCAGTTCCCCGCCAGGATTCGAACTGGACTTCCCGAATTCTCGTCGTATGTACTTCCAGTTACAATGCGAAGGCATGTGGAAGGGAAAAAATGCCTTATATACTCCTCCTTTTAAAAGGCAAAAGTGGATGTGAAGGCCTAGTTGCCAGATCCTCGTATTAACAAATTATCATCCTCCACCTTTTAGTTCCGGTGTCCCTTGAGTCATTAGATTTATCGATGTCATGAACCTGAAGAAATCCGGAATATTCTTGCCGAGATTCGAATTTTGGATCTCTCGATTACTCGTCGGACGTGCCTCCATTTATACCACGGAGGAACGCAGAAAGGAAGGCTCATGAAAACCAGAAATAAACTTTGATTTTGCCAACATTGTTTCTGAGGTCGAATACATTCGGAAGGCATTAAGAGTTTCTGAAGGAATAAGTTATGCACTTCACTTACGAAGATGTACTCTGTGAGAACTTTGTTATTGAGGAATTGTGAGTTTTCGAAAGGGTTAAGCGTTTCATTGTTGGTCGTTTCAACAGCACTAAACGTTTATTCTAAGAAATAAGATCTTTAACTAAGCGAATATTATTAAATTGTTACCAACTTATTTTTATATAAAAATTAATATTCCTTCAAATTTTAGTTAGTGATAATCTTCAAAGAAAACTTGATTTTCCACCACTAGTTACAATTTAAGTATATATTTACTAGAAAACCCGGCGGTCATACGAAATGACCACTCTTCTAGATATTATAAATTGCAATTAAAATTATTTTTGCAAAGGTGTCTGCTAATTCAAACTGGATTACCCAGGGCAGGCTTCGAGGACGCCGCTTTGCTTACTGTCCCACGGGATTTCCTTCCTTCTACTTGCTTCCCCCCCGGGGGTCGACGTAGAGTACTCTGAGAAGTTACTGGCTAGGATCTGTACCTAGGCAGTCTCGGCCACGGGGGTATAAAATTTATGAACTTGGCAGTTCCCGATGGTTCATGGGGTAGGTCTATACTTGCCTTTCATGGATCGGGTGGTGTAAGACCTCTCCACCAGGGTATTGGTAGCCAAATAGCAAACTGGACCATTGAGCGTCTGGTCACTGCTATCCTTGGTATTTATTCCCTGTGAAGCCTAAGGAGAGGGGCATCCCGTGTAGTGCTGGCAGGTAGCCTCTTTTCAACGGCCAGTCATCGCTCCAAGCTGTCATCGCCCACCCCACCGTGTTCTCGGTCCGGCCGAGACGGTGGTCTTGACTGGTCCGTGTTTAGCGGTGGGTTGGCTAAACGTTGAGCGTTTAGCAGAGGGAGCCTAATAAAATTGTTGGTGTCTCGAGGATGTGAGACCTCGGGCCCAGCAGGTGTGCATCGTCATCGGTAACGGGTAAAATTGTCGCCCCCCGAATGTTCTTAATTGAACGGGCGGGGTATGAGATTAGTTAGTTCTACTTGCTTAATTGCTTAAAGTAGAGTGCAATAAAGGAAATCACTGGCAGTACATTTCTTTCTTTGCTCAGTGATTTTTTTTTGTCGAGAAACCCGTTTTTGTGCAGCTTTAGCTCCTTTTCTCTCCTCTTGAGTGCTGTATTTTCTAGGAGGTATTCTTAAAAGAAATTACGTTAAGACGTAGTTTTTATGTAAAACAAATGATTTCCAATGCAAACAAATGTTCACCTTCCCCCTGACACGCTCAATTTGCGTTCAGTTGTATACCATTTCAAAAACAGATGATTGCTAATGCAAACAAATGTTCACGTTCCCGCTGACACGCTCAATATGCGTTCAGCTGAAAATTCAGTTTAAAATAGAATGTCGAAATAAAATCGGGCAACATTTTAAACTCTTTATGCGAAAGGATGTTTAGCATAGGAGTTTGGGTAAACAGACCTGATGAGATGTACTACGCACAACTCGTTAGTTGGTTTCGTCTACTTTAATTTCTCAACGTTTGCAAGTTTTGGTAATTCATATGTAAATATAGTTAAATGCATAATAAGCAACAATTGTATGAATTAAAAATGTTTAAATACCATGATAATTTACTTAAAACAATGATAACTATTGTATAAAATTTATTTTACTATTTGAATGCCTTGGTAATTTCACCCCATTGGCTAGTACAGTTACGCAAGCAACCAATAAACTGTAGGCGACGAACAGACACTTAAGCCGCATATAATAAAGATTTTATACTTGAATAATTACACTGGTGTGCAAAAATTAAGGACGAGACGGTTTTTTCAATATAACTTTGTACAAAAGCTTTCCGAATCAACACATTTAATACCGTAAGATCCCCAATACGTAAGGACATGAGTAATGTAAGCAACACTTACTAAAAGAGAAATCAGAGGGATAAAAAGAAGCTTTATTGAAAAGGTAGCATGGAGCGCAATGCGACTGAAGGCCGAAACATCCCTGTGATGGGTGTCCAGCAAGAAACATCCGGTCTTTAATAGGGGATATGATCTACCCTGACTGCTAGGCAGGTTTCACATCATTTGTGCATGCTGGATATGTGGTTGTTAATGAGCTGTTGAGACACTGCTGCTCGTTCCTCTTGTAGCACCAATCGCAGTTTCGGAATCGTTACTGGCGATAAGTTACGTGCTGCCACGGGTCTCCCTAGTAAGTTCCGTACATGCTTGACGGGATTTAGATCCAGAGACCTTGCCGACCAATCCATGTGTTCAATATCTTCACTCTCCAACAGCTCTTCGACAGTAACTGTGCGATGAGGTGGAGCGTTGTCGTCCATGAAGAGGAACTGAGGACCCATAGCCCTTGTGAAAAGACGCATGTAAGGAAGAAGAACCTCGTTACAATAGCAGTCCCAGGTGACGAACCTCCTTGGGAGATATGAAGGTCGGTCCGGCTACCAAGCATTATGTCTGCTCGAACGAGAACTCCGCGACCTCCAAAACAGTCCCTTTTGATGATGTTGAAGGGGTTATTGCGTGTTCCCCGCTCTGTCCAGATGTGTATGTGTCTAGAATCGCAACTCAGACTAAATCTGCTCTCATCTGTGAAGAGTACTCGTCCCCATTCATTGTCTCTCCAATTCCGGTGTTCCCGGCACCACAGAGAACGCCTTCTCCGATGGGCAGGCGTTAGAGATACACACCGTACAGGGCGTCGCGCAAACAGACCACCACCGTGCAGTCTTCTAACCACTGTAAAACGCGATATCGGTCGTCCAGACGCCTGTGTCTTGTGTCTAGCGATTACTCCCGCTGTCTGCCGCCTGTTCCTTCTAGCCTGTAAGACAATATACCGGTCATCTGCGGGTGTGTTTCCTCGTGGACGACCACTACTAAATCCCCGGATAGCTGTTCCTGTAGTTTGAAATTGCCTCCAAAGTCGTAAAACGATGCTGTGAGCAATTCTGAACTCTGCAGCCACACTTGTCACACTGCGGCCTTCCTCCAACTTCCCAATGATTCGACCTAGGGTAAAAGCATCCAGATGTCGTCTAATAGATTGATTATTCGCCATTTCTCGCTGAGGCAGCAACTCGGTGTGATTTTAACTGCTATACGTCGTGCAATCTCTTTGCCAGAAATACTGATCTTGCACCGACAACATGCTTTATACTACTCAGACACTCCCCCATTACGTCTACCTGCATATCTGCGCATGTGCTACCGTACATCACCTTACTTAATCTCCTGATTGGTCTTTCTGTCCGCTCTGCCTCTTCGTTCAGCTGATATGCTAATTTTTCGACTTCGTCCTTAATTTTTGCACACCAGTGTAGAGTAGTGTGATTCAATGTACACGTAACATGTGCTCTTATTAAAACAAAATTAAAGAGGCATTTGCATAAAATTGTTTAATTTTAGGTGTATATGAGTTAGTTAAAAATGCTTTTGAAAGAATATATGTTATAATAGTATTTTAACACAAAATTTGCTAGTGGAAAGGACCTGGGGCAAAACAATTAAAGATTTTATATTTTTATTTATTAAAATTTGGCAAAATGTAAAAGGTTTTGATGAGGTGCTCAGTTGTGTCAATCGTATTAAAAGCTCTTCATACGTGGTTTCGGTATAAAATTATCTCACGTTGTTGTGTCGCGAATTCTGTGTTTTTAATTTAAGTATTTTTAATGATTTAAGTATTGTATTTGTATTTGTATTTGGTTTTTAAGTTGAAATTGTGAAGAGCGTAATGAATATATATATTTTTGAAAAGAGTGTACTTAAAATCATTAAGCAATTTTTTTCCGTCAACGGTTTAATTTCCTAACGAGAATGGGGGAGCGTCTTCTAACGGATGTAACATCTGTGGGAAATGCCTTTTAAGATGACAGTTGCAACATTGAGTAGTATATCGTTGTTCTCTTGTCTTTGTTCCAAGTATGGGAAAGCGAACACTGTAGTTGGGCTCCCGCTGCGCAGTTACGTTTCACGATTTGTGATGTCGCCTTGTTTATGGCCTCAGTGGAGGTTGTAAATTGAATCTTTGAAAGGGCAGTTTTTGTTGTTTCTTATATTTTTCGCTTGTTAGCAGAGGGGGTCGAATGTTTAGTTTCCAGTTTTCGCAGGTGCTACTGTAGACAATGACTTAATTCTGATTCGTTTGGGGGTTTGAATTTGTCCTATTAAATTATATTGAAAAGTCTCGGATTGGAAGCATTTAATTTTATGTGTAACTTTGGACCTATAATTGTGAGTGGGAGGAGAAACTGAGTTTTCCTCGATTCTTGCACGATTTTAGAAGTCAGTTTTTGAGTGGAGTTAAGTTTTGATACAACTAGAGAGAAGAGAATTAGCAGATAGGGCTTTTGGCCCTGCGGCCGAACTCCCTTCCGGATGCCTTGCGTTGGCGATCCTGCGGCGATTTGCGCCGGTATTCATTAGAGATAGATTCAAGTTGAATATGTGAATAATTGAGAATCTTTCCTGAAATTTATGCAAGAGGTAGAAAATAGAGCGATCTCTTCCGAGTTAGAGAACGGTTACCTCCCGAAGTGGGTTTTCCTGCAAAATGTACGCTTTCTGCCGCCTCAGTGTTGAAACTCGTGTGCAAACTACTTCCATATCTCAGAATTCTTTATCTCCGGGCTTCTTCATTTATGGCTCTACAGGATGTCATTTTTCTTGAACTTTATTCTGGAGCTGATTACCCAAAAGATTCCTTCAATTATGGTTCTACAAGACGTCATTTTTCTTGAACTTTATTTTGGAGCTGATGACTTATAAAGCAAATTCAAGAGTTCAATGGGGGATTCTTCTGCCGATGTCGCCTATAGCTTCTTATGATGATGAAATTCCGATATTTCAACTGTGAGTTACTTTATATTTTCTTTGGTAGTTATCTTAATTAAATCTTGCGTAACGGAAAAAAAATATATATAAAAGCATTATATATTAGATAAAAACTATGTGTCTTGGAAGAATTTAATGTTATTGTCAAAAATAAGAAATTTATGTTAATTGTAATTTCTATAGAAGTTGTATGATATCCAGTTTAAATGATTCATTTAATGTACCAGTCTTTCTAAGTAACCGTTATCATGTTAAACTACAAAATTTTATCTTGATAAATGACTCTTGGAGAAATTTAATGTAGAAGATTAATTGCATTTTTATGTAAGGGTAGTCTGGCCAGGTCTCCCATAAATTTATCCTAGATAATTAATAAATGAGTTTGATTATATGTTATTACTTGCATTTGTTTTTTTTCTGTGTGTATGTAGTTGGTCTGTTCAGTCACTCCATTTGTTTGAGCCGGGAGGCTTTTAAGAAACATGGAGATATTTTTGCTTGGGGTTATTGAAAAATGTTTATGCATTTTAGGGTACTCACAACGCGCCCTGTTTTAGCAAATATGTACTAACCACTTATTAATGTTACTTTGAATATGTTTTAAGATAGAATTTGTTATGACTTTTAGGTGCCAGGAAAGTTAAAACTAGTGCTTGATTTTTAGTAGCGGAACTGATTGATTGGTGTTTGAATGCTTCTTCTCTGGTGCTTATGAGGTTTTTGCTATTTTATGAATATGAATTACCGAGTTCCAGAGAAGATTTATTCCAGCTTCCTTTTCAGGTTAAGTTTATTAAGAAGAATTTGCTTTGCCTTGCTATGTGTGAATTAATTGCTTTAAGAAAAGTTATATTTAATATTATTTTGAGTCAGATCAACCAATTAGTTCCTTTCTCTATTTTCTAACCAGTTCATTTGTGTAAGTTTTATTTTTATTTTGGTTTGTCCGGCACCTAGAGAGATTGAGTATGAGTTTAAATTTTAAAAAGTTAAAAGTAAAAACCCCTTAAGGTTTAAGGATTTCTCAATTTAACAACGTCATAAGAAAACTAAAAAACCTGAATAAATAAAAAACTGAAAGCTTTCAGATTTTATATTATACCCAAAGGGGCGTTTTTTTATTTACGCGTATATACACGTTTCGAGAGCATTTGGGCTAAACATATTTTAAAACAGCACGTCTTTAGACTTTCCGATAGATAGTCTCGCGTTCTGAAGGTAAAAATGCTTTATAACGCACAGTGTGTTGCCATTTCTCGCTTTGAAATTGTTGAATTTCTTAACAAAAATTCATTAAAGTTTAAAAAGTACAAAATAGATAATAAAACAAATACGAAATTCAAGATTTGGGCTTTCAAGGGCCTATATTCGGGTGGAGGACTAGGTTATTCAAAATTTAATGGCTCTAGGTACCGTTGTTTTTTCACAATGCGAAAAATATACATACATTCACGCAGATTCTTCTTTATTTAATTTCTTTACATATAATGCGGGGCGATAATATTTGGCGGCAGCAATCCGAAAAGTGATACAGCCGTTTTTAGTAATTCGATGGAAAATGCTGTTTCGAGACTAATAGCTTTTCTGGGCTAACGCCCTTCTGAACTAATAAAATTTGTTTTAGAAAATTAGAAAACAAGGTAGTAAAAACTGACATATAGCCTGTCAGTAAAAACCATTGTTATTAAAACTGTACTCAACTATGTTAATTTAGACTTGAATAGACAGATATTTATACTTCTACAAAGTATGTAAAAAATATTATGTAATTCAGATTACTAAAATTTAATTACATTATTTTTTAAATATTTATTTCCAGATGTGCATTCATAAGTGTCTTCTAAAAGCTTCTCTGAAATGCTTCAACTGTTCTGCAAGTTTGATATTTTACCCAAACAACGCACGAATTTGTTCTTATGGTATGCATAAGTAACACTGACTGTTATATTTTCTTAAAATATTTAATATTCCTCGATAAGAAATATTATGATTTATCAGAATGACGCATTTAGATAGTCAGAAATGAAGATCACCCATCAATAGTTCTGTAATTGATTTATAATTGTGTTTTATAGAAAACTTCATTAAAATTTTGATTTGTACAAGGAAATGAGTTCCTGGGAAAGATGCATATATACTCGTATTTGTTAGTTAGTTGTACTGAATATCATCTTTAATAAAAGCATTTGAGATTACTGAATGTCATCTTTAAGACAATGTTCTGTTATTGACCGCTCAATGAAGTAGTAGAAATTTTATTTTATAAAGTGTTGATTCGAGATGTATATTTCCAACAGCGCAGTTTCTAAATATGTACAGTACAAACCTTTATTAAAACTATAGCAACATTTTCCATTTTTCATGCTTCAATTCATTAAAAACATAATCGACTCTGTATTGTTATGATCAATATTCGTGGGCTTTGGCTTCATAAACATGTTACTCGAACATAAAAGAGCCAAGTGTTTATTCAAAGCTGGATGCTAGTTTACCTATAACAAAGCTTTAAATTAAATGAGCAGATAATATTCTCTTTCCCATTACCTTTACACGAGTTGTGTATTAAACCATTAACTGACATATAAATATTCACTTAATTTGCTCCCCAACATCTTATTGAAATTTTCTCGTAACTTTCATTTTTAGCGTCTTAAAGAATAATGAGTATGTCATCAGTTTAAATCATTAAAATATGGGAGCCATATAAAAATGTACATTAATCTATGCAAATCTTTACACTTAGTATGCTTTCTGCTTTCATTCCTTTTGTACCTTAATTACAGATGCATTAGTTTGTCAAGATAACATCAAAACTCCATTACACATACCACCCAATAATCTTCAGCTAATAATATTCTTCGTAGAATTCATTAGTAACACTTGCAAAGAATTAAAAATAAGCCTTCCACGGTCACCAGTGGCCGAGTAGTTAAACTGCTATACAACAGAAGCTTGACTCGTGTTCGCATTTCGCCGATCTGGCTCTCGTGGTTTTACTAATGTGTAACGTAAATAGGAGGCAGTTTTCGAATGAAGACAACCTTCCCTTTCATACGGTAATCCTAGTACTCAACCTAATACATGTGCAATCAATCAAATACTTATGATTAAAAATTTCGTAACTGAATTATGGTTTTGTGGGTAGTACTTAAACCTAACGCACAGGCTTCTAAAAGTTTCAGGTTTCAAAATACAGATTACAATAACAGAATAAAGAAATCAAATTGTTAATTCGATTGAATTATTGGAAGTTACACTTCTCCTAACTCAATTTTATATTTCTTTTATTGATGTCTATATTAGCAGGTCTGTTGTTGTCGTCACTAATCTCAGATGCCAGAAATCAGAAGGGTAAGCCCAGGAAATTCTTCGTGGCAAGGAATCAAGATTGCGCGTGCTATTAGCTAGAGCCTTGGGCATCATATAGGTAACAGTACAACTTTTGTCAGTTCCTCACCCCATCCCAGTTTTGAAGGAGAGCATCCCTAAGATACGGGTCCTAGGGTCTCCCACGCCTTTTTCCCCACCACTAACCCCTCGATCGGCTCGCCGCATATTTAGAGTACCCCCATCACACGGACATTATACATTTACAAGCATCCATGCCTTACCCGAGTACGGTAGTCGGAGTCACTAACCACTATCTCGGTTGAGCGGCCGTCAGATCTTAAACTAATAACATTTTAAAGCATCTTTCTTAATTTAATAAACCGTATCTTAAAAATACAAATGCAAGATGATGAACCGAGCTTAGAGGAGGAGAAATTCTATGCAAGCTATTTTATACCTCAAGAATTTGAATGCTTGCAATATATATAAACTCTTAAAACAAGGGTGCATGCTCTCGTGTGTGTATATATATATATAAGTATAAACCTGTGTGGTACTCGCTGCATATTTTTCGACAGAAAAAAAATAAGATAGTATCTCACGAATAATTTAAATTCCTAAAGCTCCACAATTTCACATTCTAGAACCACAGGGTTTTCCCAATTCATAAGAAATGATCTATGCAACCGAGGTCTTCTAAGTGATCACTAGAATTCCCAAAACCTGCCACGATTTGGCCTTTACCTGTAGACTAATTTAAAAACATTGACTTGTGCCGAGAAATTTACTCATCTATAAAAATTTAAAAGAAGTGATTTAATTTCGGACTACTGTGGATCACGTTTATTTTAGAACACTTGTATTGTTGAAATTTATTTGCACAGATCTTGTATAAAATACTGAAATATAGACATTTTTTTTATTTAAGCCTTTCTTGTTAGAAAACAAACATCATCAAAATTCTTTAAAATGAAATTAGTTATTCAAAAGGTGTTAATCGGTAACTCACATTCGAATGCTCGAAAGATCTGTTGAAAGGTTTTGGCATACGGTGTCTTCATGCATCAGTTTCTTTCTGTAGAAGCGAAAAGCATGAAAATATTTGTTTTAAATGGAAATACATCACACGAATTATCATCTGCATTTAAAAATTTTTATTAACTTAGCAAAATATATTAACGTTTCCATACCTGAAATTAGCATGGCAAGACAGGCAAATTATTAACAAGTTCTGTTTAAATTTAATTATTCATCATTTTAAAGATGGCAAAAATATTCGAATTATTGGAAAAATTCTTAATATAAATCTTTCACCTATCTTTGACGTTATGAAACGATGGAAATTGTGGAACTGCTGAAAATGTGCTGAACTATGGAAACAATTCCAAGCTGACACCTAGGAATCTGAGATTTAGCTAATGAAAAGCCAAACAAGATCTAAAAATCAGTCTTATAAAACTTCCAACGGATTTGAAGAATGGTTTGAAATGCAATTTATTCCTGAAATTGTTAAAAGAGTTATTAGAGCATTTGGATACAATGGGCGATCAACTAGAAGGAAGTTTTCCGACAGTTAGTAAATTACGCCTAGCTTTCATAAAATCGGTGATTAGCTAAGGTTTATCATATTGAAAATTGTCTTACTTGCAGATCCGTCGAAATTTAATACATTTGGATCTGATGAAAGGATTACCGTGCCACGTGAAGAACTGAATCCAAAAAAACTATTGCCTGCTGTTAAGCATGTGTTTGGTAGTATGGGGTGGTGGCAGAGTTAGTGAATATTCTTCAAAGAAAAGTTTAGGCATATTCACTGGTTCTAGTTTTATAGAAAATAGTATGGATCAGCATAAACATACAAATATTTTAATGGAAACATAAAAGCATCAACAAGGAAACTTCGAATGAAAAATATATGATCAGAATAGTGATTCTAAACATAATGACTGAATGGTCGCTTTGGTCGGGCTTTGGTTTATAGGCTTATGGTTATTTAGAGCTTATGGCTATATTTTACTAAGTTAATAAAAATTTTCAAATGCAGATGACAATTCGTGTGATGTATTTCCACTTAAAACAAAACTTTATATTCTTTTCGCTTCTAAACAAAGAAAATGATGTATGAAGACACTGTATGCCAAAACCATTTAACACATCTTTCGAGCATCATTTCGCTCCATTGTTTTCATGTTTTTTTAAAATATAAATCGTTTATTAAAAATACCCGAATATTTAGTGAATTCATATGCAAAATATTTGAAAATTATTTGACAAAAGCATTTGAAATATTTTTGTTCAAAAAGGCAGGTTTTATAAAAGATGATCGTAGTACATGTGAAAAAAATAAAATGATTTTAATCATATTTAACTATCGATAATTTCAAATAAAGCAGAAAGACTGCAGACTCTAGTACCACTGCACTGTTCATCAAACTGGGGTGGCCCTACTGCGCAGCGCCACCCCAATTTGATAAATATCCCGGCGATAAATCCGAGTATTTGCCACGCCTTTTTCCTTACCACCAAACTACTTGAGAGGACTTTCGGATTGGCAATATTTTAAGTGCTCCAGGATGCACAGGCACTATAAATTTACAAACATTCATGACCTCTATTTCATTCGAAACCCCACCCAATGAAACGCAGTCAGAATCGGTACCCGCAGTACCAATCAAGATGACAAGGCAAAACACAGAAAAAACATCTTGCTTAGTTTCATCCTAGCTATTTTAAAGAGCATTGTAGTAGAACCCGAATGTCTATTTCCCATCACACCAGCATTCGCAACAGCATTTCTGGATTTATGACTTTTTAGCATTTCCTTTCAGCAAAGACATAACTTGGTTTAAGATACATACAGCTCTGTCGCAATTAGAAAAGAGGATTTCTATTTTGGATTATTTTATAAAGACAAAGAACGCAAAACTCAAGTGCGCATCTCCATCCTGGTTTTGACGAATAATGACAGAGATGCTGGATCCGAGAACTCATACCCTGACACCGGCTTCAAAAGAACTTTCGAATCAATTGATTTTAAGCAATCTCTTTCTACATATATGCTGCATGCGAAAAGAGGCTGTAAAAAAAGATTGCTGACTTTCTTCTCTCATATTAATCTTGCTGTCATAGAATGCTGACGCCGGAATGATTAGTTTGACTCATGAGTTTCAAAATGTAACTCATCTCTGATAAACTCCCAAAGATATTAGAACTATAACGGAATTCACTTTATCTAGGGTAGCTCCTTTTTTTAAACACAAACCTGAGGCTTCGAAATATCCAAATTCCGCTTGGTTAGTCATTTATTTTTATCTAGACATCTATTATAGAATTTTCTAGGTAGCATACTTTTACCTTATTTCCCCCCCAATTTTTTGTACTTCTCATTTCAATTCTCAAAGCTTCTCATTTTCTCATTCATCATTTTCTTTCAGACGAGGTTCATACAAACTGTTCCGAAAGAGAAAGATTTTTTAAATGTTCATCAAATTGCAAAGACGATTGCGTGTAAGTATTTTTTTCATATTTTTCCTCCATTTTGTGTGTTACTTATGGTTAACTAAGATAAAGTCTTCTACAGATAGTGTGAAATGTATAAAATGATTAAAAAACATCCGGCACAAATGCAGAGGGGAGCGATGTAAGTAGATTTTGTAATGAAATGTGTGTGCGTGAATGGCATACTAAGGTGGCGGACAGCTTTTTAGCCGAAGATAAAAGCGTTTCGTTGGTATAAATCATCATTAATCATGTATATTTCGAGCAGCATGCATTGCTACATGAACGGTGATATCGCCAATATGCATTTCTTCTATGGGGCTCAAAACGAAAACACAGCGGCTGCTTAAAGGAGGTACTCAGGAGTCATGCTTGATAACTTTTTTGAGTAGAAACTTCATGCATAAAATGCATATCGATGAGTTTCGAGTTCGTGTATTGATGCATACTGCTCAGAATTCGTACTGGGAATAACGATTTAAGTCATTAGAACGTTTTTACCGTTAAAAAGCATCCAGTTCCCCATCAATGCACCATTTCTGAACAAAACCTCCGACACAAAATATGCTTATTTCTGTCCTTCTATCTACTTCTGTATTTCTGCTATATATTTTTTCATCTTGTTAAAAAGGGAAAACAATTTGCGGGTCTGGTTTTACATTTATTTATTTATACTCTCAGTCTGACCTAACTCTTGGTGACCTAACTTGGTGGCGGACAATCTTAAATACAATACTAAACTTCTCATAAAAATATATTGAAATTCATAGAATCAAATCATAAAGACTGGTGATTGACAACTAATCACTTTAAGTTAGATTGAATTTTCATAAATCCTCACAGCAGTAAAATAAGTTTTATCATGTCAATACTCCAGTTCGATAAAAATGAAAATATCCTCCCTGGAGTTTTGTTAAATTCAAAAGATTAATAATCATTTAAAATGCATTACCGACACAAAATCATCGACATTCTATCTCTCACTTAAACTAACTAACCGGCTGTCCTTCCTGAAAACACATAAATTTCAATTCAACTATAGAGATATCCACAAACACTTTTCATTTAAGCATAGCACAGAACAAATCAAAACACCGGGAAAAGATAAATCTCACATTAAGAAATCAAAACACCAGTTCAGTTAAATTAATAAATTTGATCGTATAGTTATAACGTCATTACATTTCTCTTACGGCCGCAATAAACTGCCCAGATTCGAATGGAAGTTTAACCGTGTTTTCCGAAAGGATCACATGGGTGACCTACAGTAGACCACAAGATAAAAAAAACACATACAATAGTGAATCAATAACCTACAATTATTTAATATACCAAAAATTTTAATTACAGATAGCTGATCAGACTACCGCTACAAAACATTATACAAAAATGTCTCGCAAATTTGCATTTGACAATTTGCACAACTATCAATATTATACCCAAACATTTACTAGTTATGTACTTTACGAATCTCACATTTCAATTTTCCCATAAGAAATAATTCAACTTGTAACAATGAACAATGCATCTTCTGACAAATTGAAATTAATTAAACTACTTTTTAGAATATTGAATGCACATCAATTCAGTGAAAATTTTCTTTTTAAGAGAGATTACTTGCCCTCAATTTAATTTAAATTACTACCCATCTCAATTTAAACCTATAATCACTTTCTCAAATTAATAATTTTAAATAACCAAAGCCATACGAGAGATAGACACAAAAATAAACACTCACGGTAAACCGCACTAAAAAACACCGAACGTCTGTAGAGCTCGGGAGCCGCCGGATCATTTGGTAAGCACGTCGGAAACAATATTCGGACGATAATCTTCGAAACCATAGTCTGTTAACCTTTAGTGGCACTCATGGTTGGCTAATTCATTCGCGGTAAAAAAACCAAATCTGTCGATTCCTTCCAACAGTTCACCTCCTTTTCCAGGATCCCACACAGTCAAGTAGTAGAAAATCATTATCAGTCAGACAACCACAATGATTCTGGAAGCCGCAACCACTCTGTCGAATTCGGGGAGCTTCCGGATCATTTCGTGTCCACGTCGGAAACAATATTCGGGCGAAACAAAATAGTTTTTGACTAGAGGCACTCAGGTTAGCTATTTCATACGCTGCCAAAAACCAAGTCGGATGACTCCAGCACTTCACTTGCCTTCTTAAGAATCCAGCACAGTCAATCATTTAAAAACATTTGTTACGCCGTCAGCCTCACCGATTCTCTATGATCGAAAATCCTACAACATGAATGTCCACAATTTCGGTAAGGAAAAACCCACCAGCAACGCAAACAGATCCAAACGTTTGAGAATTGTAACGTAGCGTAGATCTTAACTGAAATTCGTAGACGGCACGATGGGAGACCGCAGCGTGCCGTCATCGCACCGAAAATTTCTTGTAACCGCAGGCGTACCACGGACGGTTGCGAGGAGGGGGGGCCGACGGGCTCTCTCTCTCTGTCCTAAAAAAAAAAGACTGGAAAATCTGACAAAATCTTAAAAATCTCTCTCGCCGCGGGAGCGACGAAATTTTAAAACCTCGCGACGCTCAAAATGTGGACCGCCTCTATAATTACTATTGGTTCAAAAAATCCATAAAATTAAAATCCACCAATGCTACAAAAAACAGTAACTCTCTCTAACCACTAGGACCAGACCAATAAATACCAAACAAAATTCTAAGAAAATCAGTCCTACCTTTTCACAGTGACAAGCCCTTATTTTTCAAGCTCAAAACCAAGGAATGTTTACATCATAAATCGGTTAAACTTGCGACTCTTCAGACAAAATCTAAATTTTTTACCCCATAATTCTATCCAGAATCGACGCCGCTAGAGTTGTTCGCCTTTGAACGAGAAAAACATTTCTTCGCCCCCGCAAGATAAGGGGATGAAAAATGCAGCTGGCCGCCGACCCTTGACCCCAAAATTCTCCGCTTGTGAGAACGCAAAAACTGCCTATTGCTGTACAATCTGTTCTGCTAACTTAAAAGAACTTTACCCCTATCAAAAGAAAGAGTTTAACAACAGTATAATTTAAGAATTACATCTCAAACATGAACATTAAAATTTTACTATTAACTGTAAATTAATCAAATTATTAAGCCCTATAAAACAATACTTAAGAAATCTGCGCAACAGTTTTTACTGGTCGTGACAGACACGTACGTTCGTGTTTTATTCGAACTGACAAAGGACAATATAAAAGACCAATCCAGTTAATATCTCCACTTGAAATAACCTGATATTTCTCCTTTAATATTGTCTTGTGCATAGAAATGTCATTACAGTGTATGCTCATATAGTTCTATTTGTATTATGATATTTGTATTTGTGTTATACTTATAAATTTGTGTCGTATTTGATCTCTTGTTTATATTTAAAGTACTCTTAACAGAGCACAGGCGGGGTGTGTTTAAAACTTTGCGTTTGTGATGCTATGCTCTAGCACATCATCTGGGAGAATCGTCTGCTAGACTATCTGCTCAGACGCAAAACGTTAACATGGTTACCAGTTTTTTTTTTCTTTACCATTATTATTGTTTAAAATAAATGAAAATTGCTGTTCTAAAGATTTAAAGTTATGTTTAATTGCCTATTCGAACCACATTTTTTGAATTACATATTAAACATTTTATTAATCACACTCTGTTTAAAAATGGAACAGTCTAAATATATTACTTTCAATCCGCGTGTTCATTATTTTTCATTTCTTATCTTACTGCATGATCACATCTTCTAAAATTGTTTACGTTAAATAACAACTTCTCTAAAAGCACTCTTCGATGTCTGATAAGACCGTAAACACGTAATGTCATAATATTCAGACCTGTTTAATAAATATGACAAACTGAAATGTACATATCTGACTAATAATGAGATTTTACTATTTAATTTGGTAAGACGTGTGGTGAAATTTTTATGCTGATTTTTATTCAATTATTAGCCCAAAAGTACATAAGCCCAGGAGGGCTATTAATCTCGAAACAGCATTTTGCATAGAATCAATATAAATGGTGTGCCACTTTTAAAATTGTTGTCACCAATAAAATGCCCCTGCCTTGTATTATATTTAAAGAAATTAAGTAATAAAGAATCTATGTGAATGCATGTATGTTTCCGGCATTTTGAAGAAACAACGATACCTACAGCCATCAAATTTTGAATAACGTAGTCCTCCACCCGAATACGGACGTCTTGAAGCACGAACCTTGAATTTCGAATTTGTTTTATTCTCTATTTCATATTTTCTAAAACTTTAGCGAATTTTTTATTAACAAACTCCATGATTTCAAAGTGAGCAATAGCAACACTTTACGGGAAAAAAATTATTTCCAGCGAGCGAGACTGTCTATCGAAAATTCTAAAGATACTCTGTTTTTAAATAATTTAGCTTAAAAGGACACAAGCCTAAAAGCTCTCGAAGCTTGTATGTGCGTGTAAATGAACACAAAACTTTGGCCATAATATAAATTTGAAAGCTTTTAAGTAATTATAATTATTATATTGATACTTTTAGTTAGATTTGAAGCCAGTATAAGAAATCAAAGATGCATTAAGGACATTTCCTTGTCTTATGATCAACTTTCTATTTCGTAAATATAAATAAACGAGTCACAGGTGTGGTCAAGATTATCGCTAAGACGCTTTTGGAATGGAGGCAATGTATCCTAATGAAAAACAAATCTGATGTGAATACCGCGTAACTTCCTTGTACCTCTTATTAAATCATACACATTTTTTGCAGCATTTCATTTAAACTTATTTACTCGAATTTCATTAGAGATATACATCTCGTGGCATAGAAATACATAAAACCTCAGAACATTTTCATCAAAAATCGTAAAAACAGATTTTACAATTAAAATTAAAGTTCCTACACATATTAGCTTAGATTAATTATATTTACTACAACTTTGCACAGAATGCCGAAAAACCTCTGAACTTGAGTAGTGTTTCTACACTGCTGCCCAACCAAATTGCAACAAAAAGAAAGACAAGAGATATCACAACAAAATTTATTTAGTGGATAATATGTTGACCAAGTATCAAATGATTAAATTTATAGACTTCTGTGAACTGTGGTTCCTTCCAGAATCAGTAGCCAGAGTAGCCGCCATTGTGGGAGATCAACGCTGCCACACGCCTCGGCATTGATTCAAAGCGACTTTGGATGTGTTCTTGGGGTACAGCAGACCAAGCAGCTTCCACAAGTTGCCAAAGTTGATCTGGTGTAGCAGCTTGGGATGTAACCTGGGTCAATCGTTCAGCAACCATGGAACCCATGTTTTCTATCGGAGAAAGATCCGGAGAGCGAGCCGGCCAGGGAAGCAATTCAATCTGGCGATTGACGGACAACCCTTGGACAATGCGTGCACGTGTGGTCGCGCATTATCCTGTTGAAATATGGCTGTGGGCAAGCCCTGAAAATAAGGAAGGACAACTGGCTCCAACACCTCGTAGATGTAGCGCTGGCTGTTTAAAGTACCGGCAATGCATACTAGAGGAGTGCGAGAGTGATAACCAATACCGCCCCATATCATAATACCCGGTGCAGGACCAGTGTGGCGGTGCATAACGCAGCTGTTCAGCATCCTCTCTCCATGGTATCTCGAGACTCGAATTCGACCATCGTAGTGTTGCAGACAGAAGCGTGACTCGTCAGTAAAGATAATTTCATTCCATTCTGCTGTCCACATCCTTCTTTCATCGCACCATTGTGGCGGAGACGTCTGTGGTTCTGCTTCAAGAGTAGACGAAGCAATGGACTTCTTGCGGGCAGACCATTCTGCTGTAACCAGCGTCGAATGGTACGCGCAGACACTGGATGATGCGTTACAGACTGAATGTGCTGTGCTATGGTTCCTGATGTGACTGAACGATCCGTCACCGCCATGTGCACAATGTTCCTGTCATCACGTGAAGTGGTGCACTGAGGTGGATGCGATCGAACACGTCGGCCCGTCGTACCCTCCTGCATCCAATGGTCACATATCCGCATTACAGTTGTTTGGTTTCGTCCAACACGACTACCGAGATCCCTGAAAGATAATCCACATTCTCGGTAGGCCACTATCCTTCCTCTGTCGAACTCGGATACTTGATCAAACGATGATCGCTGTTTACTACGCGGCATAATTGATCGTTTTTTTTTTGAAAAAATCGCAAGAAAAACACAATTGCCTAACTTTAAATCGTCGAAAACTCCAAGTCTTAAATAGGACTTTGAAGTGGTGCCACAGGCGCGCGTAATGTGCGTCTGCGCTGAAATTCTAATCATTTGCATATCTCACCTCCGCTAATGCATGTTGTAAATTTCATGTTATTTGCATGCTTCCTTTATGGTCTTGCATTTTCGGTGGCCAGCAGTGTAAGAACACATTGAAATGAACTTAATGAATATCAATAACAGTCATGATTTCAAAGGCGGCCTTTTACACAAAAACCAAAAATCCTCTTTGCATTCCTAGAGTAGTGGATGGTCGTTTTAGTGCATTTTGTAATATATATATTTCCTTTCAGGAAAATAAAATATAACTATGAAGTACAAGAGAGATATGAGAGGGAATATGTAAGTATTACTATAAATTAGTATAAATGTAAGTATATGTAATATATGTATATATAGGGTGTTTCAGAAATCATGGGGCAAACTTCGAGGGGTGGTGGAGCGTACTAAAACATGCATTTTTTACTGGAATGTAGGGTCTAAAGGGACGGTTAAGGAAAGAAGGCAAAAAAACAACACGAGAGGAAAATGTGTTTATGTACAAAATCAACGCAAAGTGCTTCTTTGCAGCAATACAGTATTCACAATAAATGTTCAAAATTGAGACCGCCAGCAGTATTACATGCTTAGTAACGGCGCAGAAGGGATTGGCGAACATTTTGAAAAATGACAGGCATTTCGCGCACGCTTGCAGCCGCAATGGATAGTCGTGCAACGGAGGTCCTCCAGGGAGTCAACAAGAGTCTCGTAAATGATGCTCTTCAGATGGCCCCATAAAAAAATCCAAGTTGGATAAATCTGGCGAACGGGGTGGCCATGGAACTGGTACACCACGGCCAATCCATCGGCCCGGAAATGTCCCATCCAAGTAATTGCGGACCTGCACGTGGTTATGGGCTGGTGCACCATCATGCTGCAACCACCTGCGATCACGAACGACAGCCGGAACATCCTGCAACAATTCCGGTTAAAGCAAACTGCAGCAATTGCACCTCTTGCAGAAAAATATGATAACATAAGCCATTTGTACGTGCAGGTAAGAGGTATGGGCCTATGAGATAGTCGTTAACAATACCCGCCCCCACATTCACGAAGAAGTAGGTTTGGAATGCACGTGGACGTGTGCCGTGTGGATTATAAGTTGCCCACACGTGCATGTTGTGGCTATTGAAGATGCCGTTATGTGAGAAAGTTGCCTCGTCCGTAAATAGCACATCCGATTTTAAATCCGCCTGCGTCTCATACTGCTACAAGAACCAATGACAGAAATGAACTCGAAGAGGGTAGTCTGTCTCTTGCAAGGCTTGGACTCTCTGCAAATAGTATGGGTGCAAACCATTTTCATTCAATACTCTGCAAACGGTGGAATGACTCAGCTGCAGACGACATGCAATAACTCTTGTACTTCTCTGAGGTGATTCATGCACAATGTTCAAGATGGATTCTTCAATGCGAGGTTATCGTGCACTTCTTCTTCCACTCCTAGTGTCAGAGGTGGCTTCAAATGACCCGTTTTACCACCGATGCAACCTCTCGAACATTGTGTGCTTCGGCATACGCCTGTTCGGAAATCGTTCCTGGTACAACCGTAGCGCTGCTCTGCCGTTCCTATTAGCAGCAGCATACATGAAGTGCATGTCAGCTTTTTCCCTGAGCATAAACTCACCTATCACGCTCGACAACAGAGTTGCGAAAGATCCTCTGAGGCATCGGATCGTGGTTTGTCCGGCTCACTACCACCCTCTACCTCTCCATTGCCAGCCAATCACAGCTGTAGTTCCTATTACTGTTAGTGTTCCCTTTTTTGAACATTTATTGTGAATACTGTATTGCTGCAAAGAAGCACTTTGCGTTGATTTAGTACATAAACACATTTTCCTCTCGTGTCGTTTTTTTTGCGTTCATGCCTTAACCCGTCACTTTAGACCCTACATTCCTGTACAAAAAATGCATGCTTTAGTATGCTCCACCACCCCTCCAAGTTTGTCCCATGATCTCTGAAACACCCTGTATATGTATTATTTTTGCTTTATATTTATGTGAGCAGGTATTTTATTATGTTTCAGGGTAAGCTAGGACATGTTTTACAACTTTCTAATACTAGTTTGAATAGCAATTCCTAATCAAATTTCAAAATATGAAATTCGATTTCGGATTTGGTTGTGGAATTTGATTGTGGATTTCGATTTTGATTAAGGAAATCAAATTTCAAAACTTGATTTCCACAATAGTTCGAAAAGTTACTGTTGAAGCACCTAACAGGTAGGCCACCGTTACTTCTTATTAAGGGACGGGCAATTACAGCTACGCCTTTACCAAGATTCGAAGCCGGGGCCCTTCGGTACCGCAGTAGGCTCCTTTAACCAACTATACCGTCTGGGCGGTGTATAAGTTTCGTGTAAAGTGAACTACCTTCATAACCTTTACTGTGATGCTAGAAATATTATGTACACGCTTATACAATAACCATGCTTAATGGTAGTAATGAACAAGAAAATAATCACAAATGTGTCTTTCAGTTAAGTTCTTTCAGTTCTTTCTTTCTATTCTTAGTGAAAGAGCTTGAAGTTTCAATTTGCGATTTTAGAGTTACCTTTGTATTTGAGCGCTATTTAATTTTCACTTTGTTTTTCTGAATACTTTTGCTTTACATTCTGGAACTGTTGTAACTAATACAACTTTAATATTTACGATATTCGTACTCCATATTTGATCGAGGCAACATTTCCTGCTAATGGACTTTCAATGCATTTTTTTATAAAGCATATCTATAATACACGTACAATAATGAAATAAGCTCGCATAAAATTTTATTCAAATTTTAAAAAAAATTTATTCTGTGCCGTATGATTACATTGTGAAATTTACCCTCTTGTACATCATTATTTAAAAAGATTTAAAGTAGAATTTAAAAACAAATTCAAGTTGATCTCCAGATACCCAGAAAAGCTAATATTTTATTTGTAAGTGTTTTTATGTTCATCGAGATGAATTTGGTTTCATATTTGTTCAAAGGTCATTCATGTTCCACTATCTTTCTTTCAACATTATGAGCAGTGAATTCTAGATAAGTATAATATAAAGTGAACTAGCTTCAGAACTTTTACTGCCATGATACAAATATTACGTATACGTTTTCACAATATAATCATACTTTATGGCAGATAATAAGCAAGAAAATAATCACAAATGCGTCTTTGAGTTACTATAATCTCATACTTTTTCTACACATCTTAAATGCTTGTTAGATATTCAACTAAAACATGAAATATTCTTTTTATTATCACTCTGTGCAATTTTTCACAGAATATGCTCATGTTAATGAGAATAACATCAGGAAATGCAAGTAAAATAAAAACAGTAATAAAGAGGTGAGGTTTTCTAGACTTCCTTAGATTCTTGATGTAGTTAAATATTGTAGTTACTCGAGTATTTTTTACCAGAGTGAGTTCCGCCTACATTTTAAAACAAATAAGTCCATGTAGTGGTGGTTTTCGTCTTCCTAATTGATTTGCTCGTGCATTTCGTGGTTACATTTACTCGTGGTTACAAAACTGACTATAGAGCCAGATAATACATAATATTTAAAGACTTAAAAAAAAGAAAAATGTTTAATGCGGATAAGGCTTTGTACATGAAAAATTATATGATATTAAATGTCATTACTTTGCCTTCACTATTCCTTTAAAACGTTTTGATATTAAACATATTTGGTATGTGAAGGTTACAAATACGTGACTAATATATTTAATTAATTTTTTAGGAAAATCCCATTGAAACAATGGAGGAATCGTAAGCCTTTTTCTAATTCCATTTTATTCTTCATTTTTTGCGAGTGTATAGCGCAAACCTTTTATTATAATTTTCAAAAATTAAAAAAGAGTTAACAATTATAATTAAGATCCAATTATAACAAATGTAAAATATCATATACAAGTTTTCTCACGTAAGAATAAGGAACTTTGACTAATTCTCATCTTTTTAATATACATGAACCTTTTCAGAATATTCGTGACACAGATTTGCTAACTTCAGGATTGTTCAGAATATAATAGTCGACACAAATTTATAAGCGAAATTCAAAGTTTGCTCAAAAATATCTTTTGTTCGTCACTGAAAGAATCGGTGCTTTTAAATGCTAAAGGACTAAGTAAAATTATTATTTCACGTATTATATGTGTGCTTTCATTTTTCCTGATTTTGAACTTGATTCCTAATTACATTAAAAAGTCGGCCTGCGAAAGAGTTTGTGTAAATTTTAATTCATTTTTTAAATAATTTATTTTTCTTACAAGTAAATCACACTCAATTCAAAATCTTGAATCCAGTTTTATTTGAAATGAGATTTTAGAACGAATTTAGATTAGATTAGAATTTCGACTTTTAGAAATTTTCAAATCCAGTTTCATTTGAAATGAGAATTTACAAATATTCGACTTAAAATATACAATGCTTATAGTTTTTTATTTCATTTTATTTAAGAAAATAAACACTACAAAATATTTTATTGTTTTTTATTGCATATTAAACATCTAGAAGACGTGTTTATTGTTTTTATTACATCTTAAACATTTCGAAGATCTGTCTATTGTTTTTATTAAGTGGATTTCTTATCCTAACAAAAAACGAAAGAGTTGCCGCTCGAAGGAATTATTTGTAGCAAGCCTCATGAACAAGAGATCCTGTAAAATAAATGTTCAGCTATGTCTTAAAGAATAATTAATGAAGAGAACTTTTGCAAGTTACATTACTTTATAATGAAATAATATTATAGTTTTTTATTTTAAATTTAATTTTTAATTTTAATTAATTAATTTTAATTTTTTAAAACAGCCAATACTTTTCAGCTGAAGGAAGAGGGAGACACAATCAACTGCTGATTCTAAATTCATTTGAATCACATGATCGTTATAGTCCTGTTATAATATCTCCAATTATTCAATTAAAAAGGAGTATTAATTTACTATTTTATAAAAAATACATACTTAAATTCTTTTTTAAAAACTTATTCTTGATGAAGACGAAAACACCATTTTCATAATCATTTATTAAGTCTTCTATGAATTTCAAAAAGAATTTGAAACTTTATCCATAATAAATCGAAATTACTTCACTTTTTTCTACCTTTATAATCAACTTTAAGTACCACTGCTAACTTAACAAATTAAGTTTCATTTGTCACCTTTTCAAAAGCAGTAAAATTTTCTCCCTTTTGTTACTATTCAAGGAAATAAATCTTTACGTGTTTTTATCCTTCTTTATACTTTCATTTATTTAATCGTAGAATCAACCTGGTGTCCTTATTTTCATAAATTTCATTGAATGTTTTACTTTGAAAGAATGAACCTAAAATTACAACATGATAGTTTAAACAAGCATTATTTTCTATTATTCTTAATGAAAAATATTGCCTTTAAAGTGCTGTAAGCTATCAATATAAATGATAGAATACAATTAATTAAAATATTAGTAGTTACGCAAAGTGACATCACTAAAAATCCTATTATGTGTAAATAGTATGAGTATTTTTATATCAAAACTTTAAAAGAAAAAATAAATGTCATTATCTTATGGTTTAATAATTGGTTCATGAGAATCTTTTAAGTTGCTCACTTAAAATCCTGAAAATGATATCAATCGCCCCATTTTTGAAATATCAGTTTTAACTCAAATTAAGCTATATTTACATAATTTGATTTCGATCCTTTATGTGCCATTGTATTATATTACGTATTGTCCACGTACGATTACGTTATGTATTGATGTACTGTATTTTTGATGTATCATTTTCCTTTTTTATTGATATTAAGTATTATTTCATTTTTATTATTATTGCATTATTATTAATTTGGTTTATTTTCTTTTATTAGCGTAGTTTAATTATTCATAGTATATTGTAGTATTTTTATTATATTAGTATTTGTATTTACAGTGCCTCAAACAATTCAGAATACACCTTATTTTTACTTGATAACTCTAAATCTCAATATAAATAACACATTATAATGAAGAAAAAACACGTTTTTATTTTTACACATAACAAATGGTTTAATTTCAAGCAAAAATAAAGAACAATCAACCAAAAATTCTAAAATAAAAAACTTCAGAAGCATTTTAAATAAACGTATGCAGATTTTTGCCTCAAAAAATACGAAACGAAAGAATACGCCAATGAAATTTTTGTGACATCTCACATACAAAGGAAGTTTAAAATTAACTCCCATGCAAAGAAAGAAAATATTTTGTTACATGTCCTTTGGCTTTTGTGGTCTCTTCCAAAGTCATGGTACCGATTCGACCAACTTTTTGGACCAGAGATTTTCTGTGATATTGATGTCTGAGGACTGTGGTGGTCTGTGTAACTGTTGTTTGCAATGAAAAAGACACCACATTTTGATGTTATGTGCCGTGTGTTTGTGGTCATTGCGGTTTTGGAAGATGAAATTTCCATCTAAACCTAACTTTTTGGCACTTTCATTCATAATGCCGTCTATAAAAAAACTAAATTTCCTACCCTAGTTAAAGCCATACAACCCCAAACCGTGACGGACCATATTTTACTGTAGGACATTAATTTTTTGGATCTAAAGCCGTGTTGGGCTTTCTCCATACGGCTGTCACTATCGAAAATGTTGAATTGGCTTTCATCAGTGAATATGAATTTCTTCCAAATTTATTCGGCTTCAATTGATGAGTTTTTGCAAATTCCAAACGTTTTCTAATTTTGCGAGCTGGCGAATGGTTCCTTTCTAGCAACTCTACTTTTATATCCAACTTGTCTAATTATATTTCGAACTTCTACGAACAATTTTAACTATTTCACAGGAAAACTTTCCTTTTTCAAAAATTCTTAGCATGAATTTCTTTATGTCAATGCTGGTTCTTTTTCGAGGATCCATTTTCTATGTAAAAGTGCAGCTTTGATTTCATGTAACAAACTTCATCACAAAAGTGAAAAGGTTTAAAATAAGATTACGCAACATTAGATTAAAATAAAAGGCACGTAGAAAAAATATAATGGTAGTTAAACATAATTTTCATTGATGTTTTGAGTTGTTTGAGATGTTCTGAGTTGTTGTTGTTTTGAGGCTAAAATATGAATATATTTATTTTAAATACTCCTGAAATTTTCTTCATTTTACTTTAAATAAAATCAATTGTAATGTGTAAAAATGAAAACATGTTTCCGTTTCTTGATAATGTGTTATTTACACTGCCCTCCAAAAGATAAGGAACAGCATATTTTTCTGTCTAATTTGAAAATGAAGCAACATAGAAACATAAAATTTACAGGACAAGCTCATTAATGAATTAATCATTAACAGTTCTTTAATGAATGCAACATAGAATGTTTCTAAAGTTCAACACAAACATGAATTATAACAAAAAATTGCACTCTTGACAGAGAAATCTAGTCTTGGAGAAATAGTATATCACAGTTTTTTGAGGAAACATGGGGTGGTAATATTACAAAATTAGATTCTAATAAGGAATATGTCTCCCCTAGCTGCAATACATTGGCAGCAGCGACGTTCCGTGCTGTCAATTAAGTTGTCAGTCTGTGAAATGGGAAGAAATGACCAAACACGGAGTAATCCTTGTTCAAGCTCATCTAAAGATCTTGGAGGAGGAATCTGTTTCCCAAGGAAGTCCCAAAGATTCTGTATCGGATTCAGGTCTGGGGATTAAGCTGGCCGTTCCATCCGCTCCATACCGTGACCCTCAAGATATTCTTCAGCTACCCGAGCTCGGTGCGGTCGCGCATAATCGTCCATCAGAGGAAAATCAGGATCAATCAGGTATGGGCGGACATATTGATCAAAGATCTCGTCTCGATATCTCACACAGAGACGAGTATAAAGTTCTTCCATGGAGCACATGCAGGTCAGTGTGACCACCGACAGAGAACCCAGCCCAAACCTTTATTCCATTTACCTCTGTAACTATGTCTTTCGACAATCTGAGATTGGTTGCATCTGGTGAGTTGTTCCTTCCAGATCAACTGACGCCCTGAATCACTCTCCATTGTGAACCTGGACTCATCTGTGAAGAGCACAGACGCCCATTGTTGACTGGTCCAGGAGACGTGTTCTTTTGCCCATTATAAGCGGGCACCTCTGTATCCTCGGGTCAAGGGGACACAAACAACTAGTCATCTCGCACACAGACCTATATTGTGGAGGAGTCTGTGCACTGTAGTAGCTGAGATTCTTGCTTCTGTTGCCACTAAATGATCTGCCATGAGCTAAGGCACAGTAATGTTACTCCTCCTTCAGGCCGAAAGAGCTAACTAACAGTTTCCTGCAGGTGTTTTAACTCTAGGTCGGCTTGGAACATGTCTTCTAGACCCAAAATCCTCGGATTCAAACTGATTCCATAGTCGATGGACCACACTATGAGAGACATTGAGATGTCTAGCAGCATCAGCTTGTGACATCCCCATTTCCATCCATCCGATCGACCGCCACCTCAACAAATCGGATAAACGACTTCTCCTGGATATTGGTAGACTCTCCTGGATATTGTCCACGAAATTGTAATAGCAACTGAAGATCAACAATCGTGAATAAAAACTCTAATTTTTGCATTTTTTCTTGAACTCCTGTATAAGTACTCATTTCTATAAAATAAAAGTGGTAGCTATTGTTTTTGCATATGTTTTCTTAAACTTCATTACTGCCGTGCATATGAACTGTGAATTTAACCGCTACTGTCGTTTTTGTAATAATGAGCTTCAAAAAAACATGCTGTTCCTTAACTTTGGAGGGCAGTTATATTGGAAGTTAGCTTTATCGACTAAAAGTATAAGGTATTTCTCCCGTCTTCTTTGCATGCGTTCGTGATGTAGTGGTCAGCACGCTCGGCGAGTATTTCAGAGGTCCGTGGTTCGAGTCCCGGCAATGGCATTGCTCATTTTTCCTCCGTCCTGCTTCGAAGTAACCTAATGACTCTACAAGTGGCGCCCGAACTAAAAAGTGGTGAATGATGATTCTCCACCACCAGGATTTGGCGAATGGGTCCCTTAATCTCTAGTCGCCCTTTGAAAGGGGAAGTATATAAGGTATTTCTCCAGCCTTATTTGCATGCCTTCGCGGTGTAGTGCTCAGCACGCTCGGCGCGTATTCGAGATGTTCGTGGTTCGAGTCCCAGCGAGAGCATTGCTCAATTTTCATTTCTTCTGCTTCTAAAATACGTAATGCCTCTGTTAAATAGAGCTTTAACTTGCGGGTTTAACTTTTAACTTTTTAAAATTTAACTTATACTCAACCTCCCTTGGAGCCGAACAAACAAAAAAAATACTAAAAACTAACTAAAGTGAACTAGTCAGAAAGCTAAGGAAGGGACTGGTTGATTGGACTAAACTCAAAATAATATTAAATATAACTTTCCTTAAAGCAAATAATTCACACATAGCAAGGCAAATTCATCTTAATAAATCTTAAACTATAAACACAAGAAGGAATAAATTTTCTCTGGTTCTCGGTAGAATAAGATACGATTTTAACTAAAACATTTCTAGAATTCACTCATTTTAAAATAGACTCAAGAATCACAAGTTCACATTCATTAATCAAAACCTCATAAGCACCAGAGAAGAAATATTCAAACACCAATCAATCAGCTCCGCTACTAATAATTAAGCTCTAGTTCTAACTTTCCTGGCCCCTAAAAGTCATTACAAATTCAACCTTAAAACATTTTCAGGAATCATTTATCAAGATTTTTGAATTTTAACATAACAACGATTACTTAGAATAACTGGAACATTAAATGAATTATTCAAACTGAACTCTCACACAAAATAATACAGAAATTACCATTAACATAAATTTTGTATTTTTGACCATAACTTTAAATTCTTCTAAGACACAAACAATCCTTTTCTTTTTTTTTTTAATTTTCAAATAAATTCTTCTCTTTCTCCCCAACTTAAGCAAGATTAGTTTAAATTACAGTACTTAAAAAAATACTATAATCTTACAAATAAAAATATTAAGTAACTCACAGTTGGTCGACAAGTGCCCATCAAACCATGCTGCAAATCGGAGACAGCTTAAGTACATCATAATTAGCTGAAGATTAACTCCTTTGAACTGGTCCAAGGTAATCAGTTCCAAAAATAAGTTAAAAAAATGACCTCTTGTAGAACCCCAAATGATGAAGTTCGAGAATCATATATTCTGAAGTATTAAAGTTGAAGGAGAAACAAAGGTAATAAACAAGATGGCACTCAGGTGCTTCGGCTGACAGCGACAACGGGAATTTTCGAGTGAAGACAGAATGTTGAATTTTTATTCGTCTCATGAAGAAAACGCTTCTGTTTGGTACGAGTCATTTCACTTCCGTTTTACGGGAAAACCCGCTTCAAACTCGGAAGAGTTCGCTCTGAGTTCTACTTCTCGCATCAGTTTCCGAAAAATTTGAAGTTCATCGCATCTTCAAGCCACCGCAAGGGCAAAAGCTCAGCCGCGGGGCCAAAAGCCCTTTATGATAACTCTCTTCTCTGTATCAAAACTTAAGTCCTAAATTCCGGCGAACACAACCGCAGCATCGCAAATCTCTTCAGCTAAAAGCCGACTCCGTCCGCAGAACGCAAGCGCAAGCCACCCAAGCCAGGGTAAGCTTGGCCGCAGGGCCAAAGGCCCTCTCTGCTAAATCTTTTTCTCTGTATTCAAACTCAAAAACTCTCGCGAAGACTCCGATTAAAACTGACTTCAAAATTCGCGCAACAACCGAGGAAAACTCGGTTTCTCCTCCCACTCACAATTATAGGTCCAAAAATTACACATAAAATTAAATTCTTGCCAATCTGAGACTTTTCAATATAATTTAACCAGACAATTCAAACCCACAAACGAATCAGAATTAAGTCATTGTCTACAGTATCACCTGCGAAAACTGGAAACTGAAAATTCGACCCCCCTTGCTAACAAGCGAAAAATCTAAGAAACAACAAAGAAACTGCCCCTTCAAGATCCAATTTACAATCTTTCCCTTTCTTCCGAAGCTATAAGCAAGGCGAGAATCACAAAGCTGAAACGTAAGTGAACATCGGGAGGCCAATTGCTATAGCCACTTTTACAGTTTGCTAACAAAGACAAGGGAACAACGATATACTGCTCCAAGTTGCAACTGTCATCTTACAAGGCTATTCCCACAGATGGTACATCCGTTAAAAGACGCTCCCCTTTCTGCGTTAGAAAATTGAACCGTTGAAGGAAAAATAATTGCCTAAAGATTTTAAATGCACTCTTTACAAATATATATAGATTCATTATGCTCTTCACAATTTCAGATTTAAAAAATCAACTATAAATACAAATAAAATACTTAAATAATTGATTATTTCAATGATTAAAAACACTTAAATTAAAAAACATCATTCGCGACACAACACCTCTACAAAAGTAAGGTGTAACTCATTTGTTTGAGCCACTGTATGTATTTTCTTTGCGCTCTTCAGACTTAGATATTATGTTTTTATTGTTGAATTGTATCTCCTTGTATTATGAGTTATTTATTTACATCTGTAAGCCTCGTGGAATCCCGTGGAACTTCGGGGAGTTTTGTATTTGTTTTCTTAATTAAAAAAATTGATTAACCTATTTCCGTATTAATAGCTATTTATATCTCTCGATCAAGATTATCAAATAAAAGTTATCAACATTATCAAATAACAATGTTAGCGATTATTACGGCACTCCTACACCAAATGTGTAATTGTAATCTTCATGGAGGTAGGATGTAAGAAGGAGAGGCCCTAACCTGTTTTCCCATACACTGCTTCGAAGCACCTGCGATCCCTTCGTGGTGACCAAAACATTCAGCTACTTACCATTAAGATCAATAGGTTTTGACACGATGGGATGTAAATATTTTGTAATGACGTCAATAATATATATATAAAAGTATGTATTTTCACTTTATGCAATATTTCAGGATCCTAATTATGTTAAAAGAATACGTTTTTAAACAACATTTCATTCTGAACGGAATTAAATGTTATACTTTTCACAAAACGGTTTTGCTCAGAAGGTTTAATTTTAATGAAATGTTTGCACAAGTTTTCATTAATTACATTCGGAAAAAAATTTAAGGTTATTCGATTTTATTCGGTTAAGGATTACAAAAATTAAGATCAAAGTTTATTGTATTATTAATATTAAAATTATGCATTATTTCTTTTCTATTTATAGAGCTTCTTCCTAAAATAATTTCTCAAATATGACTTGATTTTTTAGGTTCTGGGGCATCTTTTAAACTGAAAAATTGAAGTCAATTTATAATTAATGCTCTATTCGGTCCATTTCAAATAAGAGAACCTTTTATTTTAATATTGAAATACGTTAAATAGTACTTAACTTTCTCTGAATGTTTTTGAAAGGGAATAAAAAAGGATATTTTTTAAGTATTATTTAAAACTTGTAACTGAGTTATTATAAAATGTAAGAAAAAATTCTTTTAATAATACTTAATTATACTTCAGACTTTTTTTAATTCTTAATTTCAACAATGCATGTTTTAAAACTCTTTTTTATTACTTCCTTAAGTACGCATCTTATAGAATTTGCTTTATAATACCTTTTAACAGATTGCTTTCTAGTACGAACAATTCTTGCTTCAATAGTTTTATAAACGTATTTGTCAACAGGATTTGAATTTATGTTTACAATTCAATGTTAAGGTACGTGTTTTTCATTCAGTGTTACATCATTCAATGTTGAGGTATTCAGTGCTAATGTCAATGCATATATTTAGATAATATTTATAATCATTAAAAATTTAGACACATTTAATAACTAGATTTCTTCCCAGTAACTTCTACAGGAGTTTATGAATGAATAAATACTTCATTTCAAACACATTTATAAATAATTTAATAAATATTTACGTATTTTGTTAAAGGGAGATAATATTTTTGGAAACATATGCATAAATATCCATACATATTTCATATTTTTCATTTTCGGCATGTGCAAATCTTTAATTTCTGTGCATTCGCTACATAATTGGAACATAAAATAACATAAAATAAAAGTAGCGTTTGGAACATAAAATAAAAGTAGTGAATACTCTATCAAGGGTATCAAAAGACGTATACAATTTTAAAGGTACCGTAAGGTATTTTTCATTCTAGCATAACATTTTTGCTAAATTCTATATTTTCGTAGTTCAACAGCTTAGAATTTCATAAAACAAATTCATAATCAAAATCGCTGTTGTTTGTTATGGGAAAATAACCAAGATGTGATTTTTGCGAAACTATCACCAAATTATACAAATTGCTGTTATCCATCACACAACGAATGTTTCTTTTATGTGGAAGTGTCCAGTTTTTCGATTTGTATGGCATTGTCGTGTGTCGATATACTATCAGAGCGTAATCAAGAAAGCTTCTGGATGTAAACAAAAAACACCCCATCTGGAGACCAAAGTCTCGAAGCAGTGCTTCACTCTCAGTGCAGGCTTGGCTCCTCCTTCCTTTCTTACATCCATGATAATTTTTCGATTAAGCCTTTCATGCTTGCTTCATATTCCTTCCCAGTTCTAAGAAACTGAAATTTATTTACATTTAAAAGGTAGCCATATGTTCATTTGTCTTTAAAAATACCTGTCTCTTCTGCCTACCTAATAATTTTTATATTTCAGTGGTCTTGTAAAAGTAGAAGTCTACCTAGATAGTTTAGAGATTGTGCGCCTACAACATAGGCCGCAGTTCAGGGTAAAATACTTCATATTTTTTTATTTCTTATTACTTCGTAATTTGTTTAGACACTTTATATCTGTAAGCGAATGTTTCTACAAAAGTCGATTAAAAACGAGATACACTGAGTTCGAAAAAGCTTTGCTATTTTAAAAGCATATTTACTATAACAATTATAATGTATTTCTCCCACTTTCTTGGCATGCCTTCGTGGTGTAGAGGGCATCACGCTCGGTACGTAATTGAGAAGTCCGTGGTTCAAGTCACGGAGAAGGCATTGCTCATTTTTCAATATCGCCTGCTTCAAAAACAGCCTAATGACTCTGCACTATCATTCTCATGTATATAAATAGTCTTGTGCTGTTATAAATCAAATAAATAGAAGTAGGTGTAAAATGGCACTGAATTAATACACATGAAAGTCTTCAAAAAATGAAACTGAAATAAATTCAGTGTAATCAATATTTATACCTTATACAGATCTTTATAATTTATTTCTTTTAATTTTAAATTAAATTTATTTTAAATTAAATTTAAAAATTTTGAAGGAACTAACATACATCACAAGCAGGTAATAAACTTTATAAGACAATCAGATATATTTCATCTTAACGGTATAAAGCTTTCGAGTTAAATTTAAGAAATTTTACTTCATTTGCAAGTCTGCCTTTTCTGCTGTAAAAGTAAATCAAAAGCAATAAAATCTGCAGTCATACATTTATTACTAAATTAAATTTTAAAAATATTTGCCTTTCAATTGTAAAAAGGCATCAAGGCAGAGTCTATTCATGTCTTTAATAAGGGAATAATTAAAAATTTCGCTAAATCCGTCTTCTCTGTTTCTGTAACTGACCGAAAAATCTGACAAAGCAAAACTTCCTGTTTTTTTTTTAAATCTACAGTACTGATCAGAAACATAAATTAATTTCGTGTTACTTTTCCTACCCTTATTTTTTAAATGATTAGAAAAAGCCGGCAAGATAAAAAAAAATATATGAAAAGAAAACGAAAGAAAATCAAACATTTTTAGCATAATGCCGGGCACAACGTCCGTGATAAATCTGAAGACAATTAATGAAACACAAAAAAGTATAACAACCTATATTATAATTAACAGTAAAATACTGTTGACAATTCACCTGCACATTCAAACAGTTTAATGTAGAAAATGAATTTATTTGGTCTGTAAATTAAATCAGTATTCAAACTGAAACAAAATATTTCAAAGCAACAAGAAAAAAAATTTTTTTTAGTCCAAAGGGGCTTTGTCCCTTCGGGTCTATTGTTTTCCTTTTGCGATTTTGCGTCGAATCACTCTGAATGTCCGTTTCACTTTTTAAATTGTTGCCACCAAATATTATCGCCCTGTATTATATTTGAAGAATTTAAATAATGAAGAATCTGCATAAATGTATGTTATCTTTCTCGCATTGTGATAAAACAATGGTACCTAGCGCCATCAAATTTTGAATAATGTAATCATACTGCGAATATGGGCATCTGGAAGCTCAACTTTGAAATTTAAGATTTGTTTTAGTATCGATTTCATATGTTGTAAAACTTTAACAAACTCAAGGATTTCAAAGCGAACATGGGCAATGTTGTACAGAAAAAATATTTTTATCTCCTGGGAGTGAGATTGTGTACCGGAAATTCTAAAGATATGCTCAATTTAAAATTACTTTGCGAATTGCTCTTGAACTGAATTTTATGGCTTAAAAGTGCGAAGAACGTGATATTTAATAAATAAAAAGGTAACACACAAAATGTTAAAAAAACACGCCTTTGGACGTAATTTAAAATCTGAAATCTTTCAGATTTTCGTTTTGTTGTTGTTGTTGTTGTGGCATGTAACTCTTGTATCTCCATAGGATATAATGCAAAATTAAATATTAATGGTTGTAAACCTCATTTAATAAAATTGAGCAATTTGCTTCCAGTAGACGATTTAATAATTTATGCGTTTAGAGTACTTGCAAATAAATTACTTCCTGTTATGGTTAAAATCAACTCTCAAGTACTACGACATCATATATTATCACTGCTTTTATTTTATATACTGCTTTTATATTTTTCCTTTCTGTATTCTCCAAGATTCTGCTGTTTTATGAGTCCACAAGACTCTTAAGCTTTCAACAGTGATTTTTCTAGCACATCGCACAAATAAGCATGACTTTTTTTTCTTTCAGAGGGTTGACCCTAATTCAACTAACTGGGGATTGACTGCAATGAGAAAACTGAATGGGTGTTATAAAATAATAAGAAATGTCCATCTTTTGATTACTTTTCTGACACACAGTTTTCAGCTGTTGTGTCTTTAAACGATTAACTTCCTCTTAGAAACGTTAGCCTACGGATGATGTTAAATAAATGATTCATTATTCTTTCCTAGATTTCAAATGTTTATAGTACGATAACTGCAACAAATGCTACAAAATGAAGCACAAAATTGTACAAAAAATCTTTCCTAGTTTTTACTCCACCAAGTCATTGTAATGTTGCGTGCGTACAGGTTCGTAATGGATTGAATGCACAAGTCCGATAAAACTTAATAAAATTTATTCTTATCGCAAGAAATGTAACAAAACTCTGGCATTTTTACTCGGAGATATTCGTACAATATCACAATATCGCGCAATATAATCAGTAGTTATACTTTAAACTACTCTAAATGTTAAAATACAGTGCAAAACAAAGAGAAAGCTAATCCGATCTCACAACGAATTCGCAAAAAAAATAACAACAGCTAGCTTATCATCAACAACAACAATTGAACTGAGATGTCTCTCTCCGGCTTTTTAAAGCTTTATAATCTGTCGCGAGAAAGTTCTAGAAATTTCTGTTTTCTCGAGATTTCTGGAAAGTCAAAGAGTAGAATTACGGTTACAGGTAACACAGTAGTTAATTACATTTATTCAATTTAAATGTAAATTACGAGATATTTATTTATTCAATGTTAAATGCACATACTCTTATATTTTTAATTTTCAGGCATAGCTTTCTCTTAAAACTCGTCTCCCGCTCCATTGCAAGGAGCAGTAAAGCAATTTTAATTCTAATAAAAATATCTAACTAAATACAAAATTTGCAACACCCCCCCTTCTCAAGGACTGCACGTCCCGGGCACTACAATCCCTGGACAGGAACCCATATATACGCCTAAGGCGTCAATTCAATGATAAACATTAAATTACAATAACAAACAGAATAAGCAATAATGGCAATAAATAACTTAAAGTAATCAAATACTATCAAATAATAAATACAAATTTAGAAACAAAAAGAACCGTGGTCTCATATTATTTACATTATAAACACTACACACTATAGCCATAGTAACCTGTCGTAATGAACGACTTCAGGCTTAGAGTTTGTTGACTCCGGATCCGAACTATTATGTCGCTCAGCCTGTTTAGGACTGTGTAAGGACCATCCGAAGGTAATTGTAGTTTAGAGCTGAGTCTTTTCCTTCGAATCGGATTTCACAACCACACCTTGTCTCCTTCGTTGAATCGATGGTTAGTAGCTTTCGTGTCGTATCGAGTCTTCATCTTCTCCGTCGCCAGGTTAACTCAAGGCGTATTCAGAGGGAGAGCGACCAAACGGGAGATCACAAGGCAGACAAAGGTCACGACCGAAGAGCATCTGAGATGGGGAATAGCTATTAGTCTCGTGGACAGCACTGCAGTAAGCTACTAAAAACAGTGGTAAATTCTTGTCCCAGTCCTGTTGGTTTCTTGAAACTACCAATCAGAGGTAATTGAGGCTGGTTCGATTAAATTTCTTTGCCATGCCGTGTGACTCAGGATGTTAAGGAGCCGTTTGGGTTTTGTCAGTGGCGAGTAGCTTGCAGAGTTCTTTGATTACAGCCAAGATAAAATTCCTACCCTGATCGAAACGTAACTGAAGAGGCACTCCGAACCTGGAAATCCAGTGCTGTATCATTACCGCTGCTACTGTGACAGCCTCTTGGCTAGAAATAGGATATGCTTCATTCCACTTGGTGAAGTAATCAACGGCAACAAGGATGTATTTGTTTCCATCAGCAGTTCTGGGCAGATGTCCCAAGATGTCAAAGGCGATACGTTCAAGAGGCATTCCTACGTTGTAAGGCTGCAGCTTGCCTCGGCTGCGTTTCTTCGGTCCTTTCCGACCTGCACAGGCATCGCAAGATCGGCACGACTTTTGTACGTCATCCTTTGTATTACTCCAGTAGAAGTGGTCACGGACTCTATGCAAGGTCTTCATTATTCCGAAGTGGACTCTTGTCGGGCTGCTATGTAGTTCTTTAAGGACGTCAGGGATCCGGGATCTTGGGAGTATCAGCTGCCATCGGAAAGCCTTTCCATCATCCGATTCGAATTTCCGATACCAGACACCGTTTTGAATATGGAGTGAGTTCCAGAGAGCCCAATAATGTTTTGTCGCAAGACTATAGATCGAAATATCCTGCCAGGTAAGTTTTCTGTTTGAGGACTCCATTAAGTCATCCATTCGTCGCAATCTTCCTGCTGGTCTTTTCTGACTTCCTCATTACTCCGCGGGTATCAATCATCTGATGCTGATTTGTCGTGCGACAGGATTCAACATCTCTTCTTTCTCTTCGACACTAGTATTATATCGCCAGCTTTCTGAGCAGGGTTTTCCAGACAAGACGTCCGCGTTTTCATCTGATGATCCCTTTTGATGATGGATAGTTATATCCTCATAGGCTGAATGCAGTTCATTATTTTTAAAGTCCAAGGAAAAACGTATTTCCTTGTATATCCTTAAAAAGTCCAGTCCGAGTATAAAAGGATCTGTAACATCTACCCCATATGCCGTGTGACAGTAGGCGACACTTCCAAACGTAGTATTTACGTTTAACTTTGACCCAAATCTTTCCGAATGATGGTAACATTCGCTCCAGTATCGATCACCATAAATCAAGGAGCTCCTTTCATATGACCCATGATGAAGAGTTCATTGTTACCGCCAATCACGGTTTTCTACTTTTACACTGCTAAGGAGGCCTATTGGTCGGGAACAAGCCCTTGCAGTATGATGTCCGCCCTGCAGAAGCCATAACGGCATTTATTGAGTCTAAATAAATACAAAGGGTTAGAGAGTCACATCTAGACAAAGGATACAAAAGTCTACCTTGGATACATATGTCTGCAACACACTTATTGGTATACATTACAGCACCCTGATACAAAATAGAATATATACAATTAAGAAGATACACCGAATCAATACTATTCAAAACTAATGAGGAAAAGGAAAAACTGCTTAGCTACACAAAGTAAATATACTGAAATATAACCAAAAGCAAAACACTATTTTGAAACATCCTAGTGAAAATTATAAAGATAAAATTTTGCACTAATTTCAAAGTTATATGCATACCCTTTTGGGGAATACTGACAGTGAAAAATTGTAAGATAGGATAATATTTTGCAGCATAACTAGGATATTGAGTCAAATCAAATCATAGTATCTAACAATATAGTTCAGTACGTATTTACAGAGCTCTGCAGCCAAGGACTTCTGCTTTCAAGACTGCTATTAGACATCGCACTTACTTAACATTACGCAGCGGTAAACTAAGAATTGTACCATACACTACTAGAGAACAAGTTATAGAACACACTCAAAGGTATTCTGTACATACAGTGATATAACATGTCAAATACTACAATAAAACACTTAATATACAAAAAATGTGCTAATCGGGAAGATGGCTCTGCGGCTACGAATACTTGTTAGAAACTGTCACATTAAAGTTAAAAATTTCTACTCAATACTAGATGCCGAAGGAAAATATTTATATGCAATGGTATTCCTCGAAGAGCTCTAAATATATATTTACTATTATACAGCGAACTTACTTAAATACAGTATACAACGGACTTACTATTTAACAGTCTAAGACTCACTGCAGATATCTGAAGCGCTTTCAAATGGCGGTTCTCATTATCCTTCAAATTCTACTCTGAGATATGGAAATTAATTTTTTTCTTGCGTCGTTGCTGCGGAATGGTCTTATTTTCCGTGCCCTAGGGTGTTTTGCAATTTCTTCGTATGTAGCCTTCAGTATCGAAGTTCCAGTATTTTAGGGTCGGTTTCTTGTCACTAATATTCCTTCTCAAGCCATTGAGTTGTCTAGACGAGCAGTGACTTAATCCATTGGCTCCTGAACTTGAACAGCTCTGATTGGATAAGTGTCTACTACGGGACAGTATTTCCTTTGTCTTTGTAGGGCACTCCGAAAAGACGTGATGAGACAGCCTTTCAACATCCGTGACGAGCTACTGGAGTGTTTGCGTGGGTTTCTGTTGACAGGATTTTAATTCAAGTCTGTTGTAGTCTTTTAAACATTTCTCTCCAAAGCACAGGGCGAACGCGCCGGATACAGCTTCGAAATATAGCCTTTGGTTTTCTGGAAGAGTTTGAAGGCAATCCGCTGCGTCCGCTCTCAGAGAAGCGGCGAGATGACGGGCCTTCGCTTGTGAATCTCATCTGTTCACTTCCGTCACTACTGAAAATTGTGTCTTATACGCTTGCCAAGAGGCCTTCCCATCATATGTGGATAGCTTCAGGGAGGGATGAGCAGGCATGGGTAAAAATTTAAAACCATCAAAATTGTTTCCTGTTGTCACTGTGCAATTCTTTAAGGTGTCAACTTCTTTAGCGACGAGAGCAGAAACCCTGCCATCAATTTGTTGTTGGACTTCAGAAATGCTTTCTTCAATTTCTCCAACTCTGTTTTCAACCGTGTGAATTATGTCTTCCATAGCTTCAAATTTGTTTTCGATTATGCAGGTGATTTCTCTTTTCATTTCCTCTTGGCCCACTTACATTTCTTCTTTAACAGTTTCCAGCTTCCATCTTTTCTTGAAGGACTTTCATTTCTTCTCTAACAGAAACTTGACCAGCTTCCATCTTTTCTTGACCAGTTTCCATTTTTCTTGAATCGCTTTCATCTCTTCTTTAACAGAGTTGGCGGCCCCTTCCATTTTTTCTTGAAACGCAGCAAATGCAGTAATCAACTGCCTTGATTGTTCTTCCATCGCTCTTGCTAATGGCATCTTGCAAATGGCATCCAATTCCACTTCTGACACCAAAAAGCGTTGCGAGCGTAAGGGTTCATAATAGATTGAGTGCGCAAGTCCGATAAAAGTTTAATAAAATTTATTCTTATCGCAAGACATCTGACAAAACGCTGGAAATTTCCTCAGACATATTCGTACACTATCACAATATCGCGCAATTTAATCTGTTGTTATATACTACTCAAAATGTTAAAAATACAACACAGTGCCAAGGGAAAACTAATTCGATCTCACCGCGAATTCGCTACAATCAACAATAGCTCACTAAAACAATAACAACTGAACTGAGATGTCTCTCCTCGAGTTTTTAAAGCTTTATAACCCGTCGAGGGAAAGTTCTGGTAATTTCTGTTTTCTTGTGGTTCCTGCAAAGCAAAGGAGCATAGTTACGGTTACAGCTAACACAGTAGTCAATTACATTTATTCAATTTAAATATAAAATACGAGAAATTTATTTATTCAATTTAAATGCACATGCTCTTATATTTTTAATTTTATGGCATAGCTTTCTCTTAAAACTTGTCTGGCGCTGCATTTCACGGAGATTTAAAACAATTTTAATTATAATTCTAATAAAAGTAACTAAAATACAAAATTTGTAACAGTAGATTAGTTACTATGATCCTTTTGCTTTGATCGCAAAACCACTGTCAGTGCAGTTTACTTAGACATGCTTTAACAGTCACTAATGCCACGATTCAGCGAAGATTTCAATTATTAAACAAGAATGAAACACCCACATTTCACTTAGTCCATACACGTTTAACTCAGTATTCAACTTCTGCTCTTTGGATTAGATATGCTTCTCGGGGTCCTCTCCTTTTCTATATAACCTTCATGCTCATTCGCTATAACCCACGTGAATTTTTATTACACTGCATTATTAACATTAATAATTATGTTATATTATGTATCAGTATTAATAACTGAGTTATATTATTACTGTTGCGTGCGTATGGGTTCATAATGGATTGAATGCACAAGTCGTTAAAAAGTTAATAAAATTTATTCTTTTCACAAGAAATAAAACGAAATACTGAAATATTTCCTCAGAGTACAATATCACAATATCTCAAACGTTAAACAGAGCTCAGGTCAAAACATATAAACTAATTCTATCTCACAGCGAAATCGCTACAATCAGTCTCAGCAGTTCGCTTTAAACAGCTACAACTATAACTGAACTGAGGTGTTTCAATTCGGCTTTCATAAGTTTTTTAATTATTTACTGGAACATTCTGGTAAATCTCGATTTTTGTGGATGGCAATAGCAATTAGGACATATTTCTTTATTAAATATTTAATGTACGCGCTCTTTTATTTTTAAGTTTCTGACGTAGCCTCTTCAAAAATCGTATGCGTTGCACGGGAAAGTAAAGCAATTTTAATTACAATTCTAAATAAATAGCCAAATAAATATGAAATCCGTAACATTATAATAATCTAGTGTTCTGTTTCGCTTTGCTTTATGATTTAAGGATGCTATGGTGAATGAAGGATCACATATGATTTGCTAGCGTTATTGTAATTTGTTGGGACTTATATAGGAACTTAAATTCTCAGTTCATATGTACCATTGTAGCATTAGATGTACCATTAGGGCTACACTTGTAAAGTGCATTTAAACTTGAAGAAATTTAAAAAGACTTTTAGTGTAAGGATATATATATATATATATATCTTCTATCTGCATTTCTTGTATTTGATATACTATAAACATTACAAAATCCTGAAGGGATTGTGAATTTCCTTATATTGTAGTTGAATAGCAGTTTTATTAAATATTCAGGTTTAAGTGTCCATGACAGAAAATGTTATATAAGAATATCAGGGCAATGACTCTAATAATGTTAATATTTAATTTTATACTATTATAAATTTTACTCTTAGGAAGTCGAGCTTTTCAGTTACATCGGTGGCTTTCTTGGCATCTGGCTCGGAGTGTCCCTGGTAGAAGTAATGGATCTCCTTGAAGCCTTGCTTCGTGTGTTTACTTACCTTTTCAGAAAAAGAAGAAATCCTGCATAGTTACTACTAATAACAATGATAATACTACTCAATATGCAGAACGCGTGTTGCTGTAGATTTATTATGAGCATTGTGTAATTATATTCAATATTTTTATAACTTGTATTTTCGTGTTTCAAAATACGTAAGCACAATTTTCAATCAAAACATAAAATATGAAATATAAACATCTGTAGTAAACACCTTTAGTAAAATAACAACACCTTTAGATTAAACACCTTTAGATTGCTGTAGTGAACACCTTTTTTTCCGTATTATATTTTCATCAAATTAATTTTAACACCTTTTTCTGTTACATCTATTTTCAAGAAGACACTGAATTTCATTCTGAAATTTTGCTTATTACCCAGTTAATTAGTATAATGTAAATATTATTGTCTTTTAGAAATTTATTTCCTAATAAATTTCTAAAAGAAACTTCACTTATTCCTATTCACTTATTCCTTCACTTATTTCCTAATAAATTTCTGTATAAAATTTGAAAATAAAGGCATTTCATTAATATATGTTGCAGTTAATTTAGTACTTAAATAATTCATACGATTATAATATAATTGTAATAGTCACTATAATTGAAATAGTGAATATTATAATATGATTATAATATTCATGAGCCTGAACTAAAGAGGTGGACAATAATTCATCTCTAACTTGAATTATGTATTTAAAAGCCGATTTCTCTCCGTGCTCGTCTTTTAGATTGAGGGAAGGAGTTAAAACGGAAGGAGTTATGCGTTTTCGTGGTATAATACCTGCTAAAATTTATACCAACTTCACCTGCTAATATAAGTATAAAATATATCATTCAATAGAAAATATTAAGACTTTAATGCAACATGAACAAGCTGAAAATAATAACAATGAACATGCTGTTCACCAATGAACAATGATTATATTGTTCAACAATGAACAGCAATGAAACAATGAAGCTGAAAACAATCAGCATGAATAAGAATGATAAAGCTGCAAAAATTTTCTATTGGAAGTAAGGGATTAAAATTACTTCTTTTATGAACTCTTTTCGTCGATACGTCAATCAATTTAATCAAAATTTAATTAAAAATTAAGTTCAACTCTGGGTACCATGGAGAGATTATACTCGGGGCTTCTTTTTAATTCCTGATTTAAACTCATCTCCTCTTTCCAATGAATTTCGTTTTAACAGTTTCAGCTACTATAAAATCTTATTTTAATTCAAAGATCTATTGAAATGAACCATTTATATTTATCTCTGAATAGGACAGATAGAAGAGAGAAGTAAAAATAATAATTAATCATTCCGATAAATTAATCTCAATAATACTCGTAATGGCATAAAATAGTTCTGGGTTTAACCCTTCTCCAGCTTGTTTAATTTCTTTGAGAGGTATTTAAAAATTAGAAAATCGTCCCGTTTGCTTTTAATACGTAATGATTAGGTTATTAATCCAGTATACTGAAGCCCGGGATTCGACTTCAGGAGAGCGTATAGTGATTCTGTTGATAAATAAAGCTCCATAAACCATATTTTCACTATAATTGAGCCTGAACTAAAGAGGTGGACAATAATTCATCTCTAATTTCAATTATGTATTTAGAAGCCGATTTCTCTCAGTGCTCGCCTTTTAGATTCAGGAAAGGAGTTAAAACGGAAGGAGTTATACGTTTTCGTGGTATAACTGTCAGCATATCACTTCTATAATCTACGTTCCCGGGTTTATTCCCTGCGAGGAAATGAGAAACTTTCAACCTATCCTGCTCTAGAAATCCATCGTCTTTATACCCATTTGACACGATATCACCTTTTCAATTAGTCAATTGTTAACGTTGGATATTAAAGAAACGCAAAGAAATAAAATTATAAAATTTAATCTTTTAAGCTCATCTTAAAGTTTAACAGTTAGCTTAAAGCTTAACAGAATTAACCAATTGCAAACTTACAATTCGCAAACAGCTAATTCTACTAAGCATCAAATTATAACATCAGTTAGTCACAAAACAGCTAAAGAAACATTGTTGTAATAATGCATCAGTTACTAAAACTGCAGCCTAGAAGTTGCTGAATTCCATGCAGGATCTTATTAATTAAGATTCTTGAAATTTATGAATTTGCCTCTTATTAAAAAGACGGTTGTAGTTATCGGTCCTTTTCAACAACGAGTCCAAAATGACTCATTTATTATGCCTTTTATGTCTCTTACGGTATCTGGTATGATGATCGACTAGGATCATTTTATTCAACATAGTTTTTGAATTGTAACCTTCGGGAGGAAAAGATCATGACACTTCCCCACAGCATTGCAAAAATTCTTCTAACTTTGAAGTAAATCTTCTTTCCACTCAAATCTGCATAAATTCTGGAATAAGTGAAATTAGTGGCGACCTAATGCAACTAAGAATATTGTAAATTAAAAAATTTTTGGTTGCTAAAATTTAAACGCCAGATTGTGTATTAAAATTAACATAATTGTTCAGGACTTCAAATCTGCTGATCTTGTAATCGTGATTTCCTTCATAGTCATGAAAATACTAAACACATTTGGAAATATTTGTTAATTACATCTGTTAAAATTTTTAACAGATGCAATTCTACTCTTTCAAACGATAATAATTTTTTTTAAAAAATTAGGGAGTTTCATTATCTTTATGCTATTTGTAATTTCAAGCCTTGCATAATTTACGCTTTTTAAAATTACTGCCTCTTAAAGGAACATCAGACTTTGTGTGACGTCAGATTTGTGTTCAGTGTCACAGATTTCTCTCACGAAGGTCACATATCTCAATTACAATCGTTATCGTATTTGATTGTTAGTTCGATATCTGATAATAAATATGAATATTTGAAAACATTTTATTATTATATTCAAGTATATTTTCAGTTTCATTTATTATTATTCATATTTGTAATAGCAATGATATTCAGAATTAATGAAAAAAGGAAATCATTAAATGCTGTTAATGAAAGGTAGATTTTACACTCATGTCCATAAATTAAGGATAATTCGGAGTCACGCGGAAATCGAACTCTAAAATAAATATATTACCTGTAAAATTACTACACACATCTTCAAGAATCATATGCAAATCTCAGGAAGTAACCAGATGACACAGATGGTACGTCACAATGACGAGAATGTAAGAGAGTGATATATAAGGAATACAGGCAAAGAAGTAAAATTGTTCGCAGGCGCTTTATAAGCATTTCAGTGCAATAACCGAATAGTTATGACACAAAGGACGCTTTTGGATGATTTTTTACGTGGTAGAATTATCGGCCGTCTGGAATGTGGGCGTGTCCAACTGGAAGTATCAGACGAACTTGGACTTGCCCAGAGTGTCATCTCCAGGCTTTGGCAACAATTCCAAGATGATGGTAATGTGAGTAGACGTTACAGAACAAGTCGCCCCAGAGTTACAACGCCGAATGAGGACCGGTCAAAAGAAACAGGCGGAGCACAGCCTCAGACCTGTCTTGTCAGCTCTCTTCAGCCACTGGTACGACAATTTCAAGGCAGACCGTGGACAGACGCTTAGAGCAGATTGGTCTATATGCTCGTAGACCTGTCAGATGCGTTCCACTACTGCAACTCACTGTCGCATACGGTTAGCCTGGAGTAGAGAGCATGCATTGTGGACACCGCAACAGTGGGCTTGTGTGATGTTTTCCGACGAGTCCAGGTTTAGCTTGCAGTCTGATTCTCGCCGGACTTTCATATGGAGATCTCCAGGTACCCGTTACCACGAAGAAAACATCATTGAACGACACCGTTACGGTGGTGCAGGAGTGCTCGTTTGGGGTGAAATTATTCTGGGTTCCAGAACTGACCTGCATGTTCAAATTGGAACCATGACAAGCCAAATCTATCGGGACGTCATTCTGGAACAACATGCACGCTTGTTTCGGGGCGCCGTGGGCGCACAATTTGTGTTTATGGATGACAACGCCTGTCCTCACCGTGCAAACATCGTAAGCGAATGCCTTTAATCGGAGGATATCACCCGTATGGAACCTCCTACATCTACCGGAACTTCGGAGAGCATTGCTTTCTGAGTGGTGTAATATCCCCCAAGATCAGATCGATAATTTGATACTCAGCATGCCTAGGCGTTGTACGAACTGTATTGCATCGTCTGGGAGACATACACTGTATTAACAATCATACCAACCATGTAATATTAGTTTTTTGTAAATAGATTTTTTTTTGTAATTTGCTCCAGGGTTTCTCCCTGGAGCTAATTTTTTTAATCGCTAATTTTTTTAATAATATCAAACATATAGCATCTTTTTTTACTCTTTACCTTTTGTTTAATAAATAAGCTTTACAAATAAGTCAAATTTGTTTTGCTTCTAACTGTCCCTTTGTCTGATTTTGCATTATCCTTAATTTATGGACATGAGCATAACAAATTATTGCATTTTTATTTAAAATTTCTGTGTGCAGTATGCAAGGAAATGCTACTGATTTTAGGTTATGTATTGATTGTGTGTATAGATCACTAAAACCTCAGCAGTAAAAATTAACGATAAATGCATATTTCAATATAATAAAAGCTAGGGTCTAAAGAAATATTAGCAATAGGGCTAAATATCTGATTCTATAATTATTGCATTTATTAAACACTAATATGAAAAAAAACATGAAACCTATTTTCAAAAGCTTTAAATCCAACAATTTTTCTTTTCATTTTTTGAATCACGCCGAGTTTGCATTCAGGTTTGTGGTTATCATCATGGCGTTCTCTCATAAACGTCACATCTGAATTCAGCTTTCCTCACATTTTTTCACAGAACTCTGAAACTTTCTTAATATATATTTTATCCTGACCTTTGCGTATGACAGTTTTTCATAAAGAACTTAAGCACTGGAGCTTTAACCTTCGTTGTCCTACAAAGCTCAAATATTTGATTCTTTGTTTTTCGTCCAAATATATACTTTTTCATCTGAAATTGGCTTTAGAAATGATTCTTTCTCATTTTCTCCAGCTGTTATTATCTACTTAGAAAACCGCCGTCGCACCCAAGATGCTGAATATTGTCTCCATAGCCAGGAGAAAAATTCTTTTGTCTTTTCTAGTGCCTTATCCGAAAACTGGCAAAAACAAACCCCTAAAGATGCATTTGCAAATCAGCAGTAGTTTCAGTGCAATGCCAGATGCAAGGGAACCAGAAGTGTATTCTTATTTCCGGTGTTTAAAAGTGAATTTTATTTTATGTGATCCTGATACAATCCCGTTGTGGAGAGAGTGTAATCATTCAAGGCATTAATCGCCTCTTCATTTTAGCTGCAATCTTAGGTTTCGAGAAACGAAGCTTCGAGTGTCTCCCTGAGGTAACGATACAGGTCACGTTAAAACCGAGAAGTGTGTGCCATTGCTCAGTTAAAAGAAAAGAACTGATTACTGAAAAGAAAGAGAATTTTCAGTAGGTGAACACTTCTCGGAATTCGTTTGCAAATCAGGAATATGATATAAGCCCATTCCAGTATAAAATGGCTAGATATTAATGTTCTATGTATTCATTTTCATTTTAGTAGGCAAGGAGAATAAATAAGGTGTCTTGACTTGTAGCTTTGAGATGAAACTCAAACCTGCAGAAATTGAATTTTTGCACTTGTAAAGATAGCTGTCTTCAACAAGCATAATGCCATTCCTTTGGAATAAAAAATTTTTGCAAAGGCGAAAAAAATTCACACAAATTAAGAGCATTCACAATCTCCAAAATGTCTTACTTATAAACATAAAATACTAGTGTAAATGCTAGTTCGTCGATCTAGAAATTAGAAGATCCATGATTCGAGTTTTGCTCTCAAAAACCTAATAACTTGGTAAGTTCACGTTTTTTGTATTCCTGTTAATGTTCTGTAGAAGAGATCTGCCTAATGCTCCTAATCTTTAAGCTCAGTTATACCTGATATTTTGAAACAAAGCAAAAAAAAAAGTCAAACATTCACTTCCTTCAAAAGAAAAGGATGCTACGTCATTTAATTAACTCAAAAATGATCTCACAAATAAAGTAATTCTCACATGCCATTCGTCAAATAATCCTTTGTTTGTAATAGAAGATGCAGCTGATATTGATTCTGGACTCCTCTAAAAATCAAATTTAACTATTTTTATACGCCCTATACTCTCCTTGTCTCGCAAATTATCCTCATCAAGAAAAAGAATTTGCAGCTAAAAATACTCGTCACAACATTAAAGGGCAATGTTTCTGAACTTTACCTACTCACCTTTGCTTTTAGAAATAAATCGAAATTTCGCTCACACTGTCAGCTAAGTAATCTGGATTTCATTCTAAAATTCAGGGCAAATATATGACTTATCACTGAAGCTGATAAGATTGTTGCTAATACTCTGTCCAGACTTAATATTATTAAATACTAGCTTTTACCAGCGACTTCACTCGCATTTATGTCCTTAAATAAGTTTCAAAGACTATTGAAAATAAAATAAAATAATTTGATTTTTTTCTTATTTCCTGGCCAGGATAATCAGGATAAAATTTTAGTTACTATTACTTATTTTTTAAGTTAAAAGTACACTCTGAGTAAATACTGCCCTTCTTCATTGAAATAAAAAGAAATCCATTTTGGTGTCGCTAAGATGCTATTCTGCATAATTTTTAAAATTCGATTTGGATATATCAACCACTGGAAGCTTATCTTACTTTTTTTTCGGGTTTTCCTCAAAAATTCTAAAATGAAATATAATTTAAAAACTGAAAAAATGCTTTATTAAGATAACTCACTACAAAAATAAATAATTTTCATTACCAAGATTTCAAAACGTTTAAAGTATTAAAAAATGTTAAAATCATTAATTCTTTTTCAGAAGAGCACGAATAAGAGTATTATTCTAGGATGCTTCTGTATACTATATTATATGTTTTTCCATTCGGCGCTAATGCATATAAATTCTTGGCTTTGGATACATGCAAACAAGCAACATATAGTTGACCATGGGAAAGGCATGACTTTTCCAAAAGCACCCCTGCTACCTGTAATACTATTTGCCCTTGAGCTTTCTTAATAGTAACAGCAAAACTAAGTTTGATTGGAAACTGCAGTCTTTTAAAGTGAAATGATGGGTCAGTGGGAATTATTGGGATTCGAGGTATGCTAACACTTTCCCCTTTTCCTACACCTGTTAAAATAGTGCCACCAATTATATTCTGCCCTAATTGTGTGATCAGAAGCCTCGTTCCGTTATACAGTCGATGTGCATCTATATTTCGCATGAGCATAACCGGTACATTTATTTTCAATTGGAGTTTATGAGAGGGTACATCCGATAGCTCTAGTGAATTTAAAAACTCAGCAGGATATGAAATGCTTTGTTCTGTATCCATGATTGTATCTATTGACAAATACTCTTTTATTTCTCCCTGCACCACTTTCAAAATGTCAATGTTGATTTCGTTTACGATTTCGTTTGTCGGAGCTAGAATTGCTCTTGCACATAAACATTGATCACTATTTAAATTTTCTTTCAAAAGCGGGTAAACTTTAGCAATAAGCTCCACATCGTTTTCTACCAAATTCCTCTGAAAGTAAAATACAACCTTCATCTGTTTTGAAACATCCATCGCAAATTTTCAATAGTGTTGCTGCGTAAATCCCTGATCTACATCATTAAAAAGATGCACTCTCATATTTGTTTTCAGAATGAATTTTTCATTTTTCGCCCGTAAACTTGATGATTTGAGACAGGCTTTATTTCGTCTGTAGGTGTACCTCTCTGGATTACCGGCAGAGTTTGTCTGCCGGTATTCTGGATTACCAGCCAATAAAACTACCATTCCTCCCATAATATCTGTACTGTCTCGCAAATCCTGAATAGTTAGGTTTAACGCTTCTATAGCTTTTTTGTGAGACATCGTACTTTCATCACCACACTAAAAGCTTACATTGTCGTAGCATCCTACTTCGAGAGCTGTTTTTACTAAAATTCCAGATGGGCGAATCTTCCTGCGCAAGATTCAACGGCAAATTTAAAACGGAATGTGCAGTACGGTCGCTGTTCAATAGTGTAGCAGCTATACCAGGAAAAGCCACAGCAACCGCTATTTTCTGGTCTTTTCTGATGGACATTCTTAATAAATTTAGCAAAAACGTTTTCCCGATTCCTCCAGGAGCGTCGAGAAATAAAGGTGCACCATTCCCGGATTCTGTTTTACGTAACACCTGATGGAACACGTGACTTTGCTCTGGAAGTAACTGAGGGACCAATTCTGCTACTTGCTGCTGCAATGCAATGAAATTGTAGGCTAATTCTCGAGCAATTTCATCATTAAAGAAATTTTCGTCTGATCGTCGTGAACTAAACATTCCAAAATCTTGAAGCTTCTTACCCACCATTGTCAAAACCTTGTTTTCAATTATGATCAATGCTTCGTTATAGATGGGCTCATTAAAAGCCATATGCGCAAGTACTTGCTGCAGTCGCCACAAAATATCTTCCACCATGCCCTTCTTCTACTTATCCCATAAAGTTTGAGTATTAGAAAGGCCGCAAGATGATATAAGGGTTGCGTAAAGTTCTCTGATTTTATATGGCGATTGACATTGCACAGCTTCTTTCACAGTTTCGTTCTAATGGTTATCATTTTCTAACAGACCTGAGCTTCACATACTTTTCTGTAAGTTCGGCATTCTAGACTATTAATAATTTTAAGGTCTTTAAAGCTAGTTGGACCTCAAACATGATGCAATAAAATGCGGAGACAAAAGCATTCAAAATTCGTTACTTGGACGGTGTAGACACGACCAAGAGCGTTCAATGATTTACCCCTGGCCAATTTTCAACAGGCCTACCTTGAACGCGACGTTGCCATTCTTTTTTGAGTTGTTCCATGTAGAATAATGGAGAACTTTGGAATACAATAATCATTTCGCAAAAGTATCTGCCTGACAAAGCTGTAAAATCGCGTTCAGTGTGGTTTTAGGAGGAGACAAAATTCTTTCTTGAAAATTATTCTCATTAAAAAATACACTCTGTCCATCTTCTAAATGTACGGCAAGATGTGTAACAGTCGGATATCTTTCATGTAATGGAAAACCAAGGAGCCGCCACGCTGCCTCATTACTACTGACATATCGCCCTGCTTGATAAGTTTGTATTTCATTCAGAGGCTGCAACACACCTTCGTTACGCAGATTGAAGATCTCCTGGTCGCTCCCTTTATTGATATATTTACAAATATATTTAATCGCACGAACAGAGTTGCAGGATTCAACATTAATGTGAACATCAAATAATTTACATAAAACGGGTGAATATGGCACAACCCAGCTACTACCAAAAGTCTTGACTACCCCACTGCGAGTTTGAATCGTAACTCTTCTACCACCATCTTAGGGTGCTCTTCGTCTGTATCAAAAGTAACCCTTATCATTGTGCACTGTTTCCTTTTGCAGCTTCCGAGGGAACGTTTTCGCACATTTGCCATTTTTCATGCAAGGGAATGCTGGATTGCGAGCTCCACAGGGACCATGCATCATGTGTTTGTGTACGATCTTGTGCAAATTCTTATCTAGTTCTGGATCCGGGATTTCGGCGCTTATAAAGTTATCTATTAGGTTGGATCGCAGCTTTTGTTTCAAACAAATAAGAATGTGCACATGTGGCAGACCTCGTTTCTGCCACTCAATGGAGTTCATGTGGCACTGAACGTTTCCAAATACTTTTCCTTTTGTTATTACATTAATGATCTTTTGAACTTTTAAACGAAACACCCGGGCAACTATGCCATGTCGATCAGTGGCTCTTTGTCCGAGCATAAGCTCTTCTGTTATTTCTTTCCATGAAGAATTGCAGGTAAAAATTACAAATAGGTCAGGCCTACTGTGAGTGCGTACGTAGGCGAGAGTGCCTTGTGTGTATTCATGCAAATAGCGGAGTCTGATCCCTAAAGGGGAAAGAATAACCATTTTGCCTAAGTCGTTGGCGCTAATATTATTATCTGTGCTAATTACATCTTGTAGAAGAATGTAATTTTTAACTCGTAGTTGTGTCTGGTTTAAAGAAATGTAACGAAGGCGTTCGCTCTCTACTTTGATATACATATCTACTAAGAATTGATGAAAAAGCTGCCTCCACCGCGGTAGGAGGTTGAAATCATTCTCTCGAAGCATCATCTGATAGGAGTAATCATCCATGCAAGAAACCTTTTTTATTGGGAACTGGCTATTTTGTAGTTGGATTAATCTGTGGAATATGAAAATGGTATCCCAATTGCCCTTTACTAAAAATTAATGGGTACTGCAAAACATCGTAAAATTTATGAGTATCTGCTACGCGTGTCAGTGTATTATCGCGTGTCAGTGCTCGTAACACTGTATCTCGTGAAGACCATGGGTTGCCAGTACAAGACAGCAACTTAATTAATTGCCGGTGCGTTATAGAGCCTCTCATGTTCGCCACGTGGAGTTCGATCAGCATGAATGACGACTTTATAATCGTCTTGAGGCCAGTTTTCTATTGCAATTTTGAAGGTATTTATCAAAACGTTGTGGTCATGTAACATCCTTTGAATTTTCAATACTATATCTCTCTCGACTCCATCAATATACTGACAACGGCGGCTTACTTCATTTTCTTCTTGACCCATAAAATAAACTTGCAAAATTTATGCGGTTCATTACCTGTTGGAAAAAGTGAACCAATTCGATGATATATCTGGCCTTGTATGGTAACAGTTGGTGAAAACCCGAGCATTCTTATCTCTTTGTCTACTCCAAAAGATGTCATTTGGAAGCAAGAGTTGTACTTTCTGATTTTACTCAAAAAACGCTTTGGTTCATCTGTATCATATAAATATAGTTTTCAGCGGCTCTTCTCGTTCACCAAGTAAAGAAAGCGAAACTTTGCCATTGGAAGAGAACTTTCCTGCAGTTTTATCTTTCCATTTTAAAGCATAGCAAAAACGGCATTTTTTACTCATCGAATCGACAACAATTAATGGATGATTACGGTAATCAATTGAAGGATGGTATTGAAGTCCAGAATCATTAAATACGGACCAATTGTTATGCGTGAAATTTCGCCAGTGTTCGGTTTGCATTTCTGCATGAACGATTCTTCTCGCCTGCAATTGTTCTGGAGTATCTCTACTCTAATAACTGACCGTTGTTGAGCTTGTTCTTCCAAGAGAATCTGTGTTTGAAGAGACGTTTCAATAGCTCTCAAATCAGTTTGACGTTCACCTTGTTCTTCCAAGGGGATGTGAGTTTGGAGATTGGTGTTAGTAGCTCTCAAAGTATCTTGGCATTCAATTTGTTCTGTCAAGCGGAGTTGTGTTTGGAGAGGCGTATCAGCTGCTCTCACAGAAGCTTGACGGGAAATTTGGGCCTCCAATCTTTCCTGTCTTTGAGAAGTTGTTTCATCAATTGTCAAAGCAGATTGTCACCTTGCTTGTTCTTGTCTTCTTAATTGTGCATGTACGGAAGATTCTTGGAATTGAGCAATTTTTGCTGCCCGGGCCCGAGATGAATTCCTAGATATGTTAGATTTACGTTTGCGAGGCATTTCGAAAACGAAAAAAAAACTGTAAAAAATTAAACTGTCTTTAAATAAGTTTCAACTTCGCATGAATTTTAAAAATACACTCCGCGTAAGATATCAGTAAATACTTCCCTTATTCAATACCTATAGGACTCGGATACTTTGTATTTACGCTCAGTGTATGACCACGAAATCTAGCAAAACTGCTACGTATATTTCCTAATGACTGAAAAATGTTTGTGAAAGAAGAGCCAAAAACCGGAAATCCTGAAGGATTTTAAATAATAAATTAAATTAAACAAATAAAAATTAATAAATGTCACTTCAAACAATAGATAGAACATTCGTGTTTAACTGGATTTCAAGTTTCGGCAGGTCTTCATTACTGCTGACAATTTAAGTCCTACTTCTTCTTGACATTCATCACACACAAAAACGCCATACCGATATATCGCAGTTGGAAAAGGGGAACGCTTCCCCTACAAATCAAAACAAGCGCTGAAACACTTTAATACCATCCATTAAACTGAATCACGAACTTTAGACTTTCGTGATCTTCGTCATCCTTTGAATCAAATATTGTCAGTACCTGCGCTCAGTTATCTACGGAATATATTATTGTCTGCCTGATAAGTTCTTCCAGACAAATTCTTTAACAACTGCTTTTTGACTAACAACCCTTAGCATCCATTACGTAATAGTTTTGCGTATAACTCTTAGTAACTCCTGTATCTATAACATGTGCAGCTTGCACTCAAGTAAGCTTCTCATATATGAGGAATTACGCTATCAAACGAACTATGATACATCCTTGTTAGAGTTTCTAAGATAAATATTATACTAGCTAAACAGGCCAGAGATTAATTTATAAATTTAAAAGCGAAGGAGCCTTAAGAACTGCAAATTATGATGAATGCAAGATGAATTCCTAGATATGTTAGATTTACGTTTGCGTAATTCACATAAAACCTGAAACGGTATTAACACGGTAAATGTCACTTCAAACAATAGATAGAACATTCGTGTTTCACTGGATTTCAAGGTTCGACAGGTCTGCACTACTACTGACAATTTAAATCCTATTTCTTTTTGACATTCATCATATACAAAAACGTCATGCCGATATATCGCAGTTGGAAAAGGGGAACGATTCCCCTACAATTAAAGTTCTTGAAACTAGCTCACCGGAGCCACTTTGCGTTAGTGGTAAAGAATTCGACTCGAATTAAATACTAGCATCTGCAGACAGAAGGCAAATTTTAAGGATCGTGATCTCCCTGCTTATGCGCATCTCAGTTTGTACTGAATATTAATATACAAAATGTAACGTAATACGGTAACTTAAATACACAGTCCAGTCACATTAATGTGACCACCACGTACTTTCCATGTCAGAGTTAAATAACCAATCACAGAAGGCAGGTGGCAGCACAGTGCAGTTGAGCGTATATAAAGGGTGTGTGAGGGCTTCGGAAAACATTTCAGTCGTTGGCGTAATGCAGAAACGAAGCGATTTATCCGACTTCCAAAAGGGCATGATCATTGGCTTTCGGGCCAAGGGTGGAAGCATTTCCGAAACGGCTGAGTTTGTGAACTGTTCGCGTGCCGCCGTGGTAAAAGTGTACCGTGCATGGCAAAATGGGACTGTCCAAAATCAGCGACCTGGCAAATGTGGTGCACCACGGGCCATAGATGACAGAGGCGAACGACGGTTGCGGAGATGCGTTCGGGCAGATAGACGGGCTACCGTTGAGCAACTGACCACCAAAATGAACCAAGGGGCTACCAAAAGTGTCTCCCAAAGTACTATTCAGCGAACATTGCTGCGTCTGGGCCTCCGAAGCAGACGCCTGGTTCGTGCACCTATGCTGACTGCTGTTCATCGACGGCGAAGGCTAGAATTTGCACGCCAGTACAGCAGCTGGACGTCCACTGAGTGGCGACAGGTTGCGTTTTCGGATGAATCGCGTTTTATGCTCCATCGGACAGATGGACGTTGGCGTATAAGGCGTGAAACCTCTGAAAGGAACCACCCTGCAACCATTGCCGGAACGGTCCAAGCTGGAGGCGGGAGCATTATGGTCTGGGGAATGTTTTCCTGGCATTCTCTAGGTTCACTGATCATTGTGGAAGGCACAATGGATCAATACAAGTACGCATCTGTCCTTGCGGACCATGTTCACCCCTACATGCGCATTGTTTTTCCTCAGGATGATGGCATCTTCCAGCAGGACAATGCGAGGTGCCATACAGCTGCCAGTGTACGTGCGTGGTTCGAAGAGCACCAGGATGAGTTTACCGTCCTCCCCTGGCCAGCAAACTCACCTGACTTAAACCCAATCGAGCTTCTGTGGGACCATCTCGATCGAGTTGTTCGCGCCATGGATCCTCAACCGCGTAATCTAGCGCAGCTGGCCACGGCATTAGAGTCGGCATGGCTCAACATCCCAGAGAACACCTTCAGGGACCTATGTGACTCTCTTCCTGCACGTCTCGCAGCAGTCCGCTCTGCGAAAGGTGGTTATTCTGGCTTTTGACAGATGGTCACATTAATGTGACTGGACTGTGTATATTGATTTACGGAAATTTACATACAGCAATAAAAATTAAATACGTTTAAAACAGCTTACTTAAATTTAACTTACAGTCATTTTTTAATACGTCTTAAGGCCTAGCTGCCAAATCCTAAAAGTTAAACATTACAATTTGAAATAATAAAACGATTCTTAACAATTTTCGCATATGCTGCCACGCTCTTTCTGAAATTATTCTGTTTACTTTTATGAATTACAGTGTAGTTTGGAAATCTGTGTTATACGTTGAGATATTTGTAGATGAATAAGATGTTTGTATTTTTTAATATTCTTGAAGAAATTTTTAACGGAGGAAATAATTTTAAATGTACTTAGTTTCTCTGCATTTGTTATTTCGATGACTTTGTAGCTGGTACTTTGTTGACTGTAATGGTAATTAGTTTATAAAATTTTGTGACTGTCTAAAAAATGACTGTTATTATGATTTTGTGACTGTTTATAAAATTTTGTGACTGGTTATTATTGTCTTAAATTTTTGTATTTTGACCAGAATGATATATTTTTAAAATTGTTATTTAGCCCTTTAGATTTTGATGCTATTATGTTCTATTATACTTTTCTTGTTCTTCAATCACCAGTTCGACGACTATGCTTTTCTGATCATCTATGATTTATTTTACTGAACTTTCTATATTAGTAGGATTTTACCTTTTAGTTATTTCTATTTAGGTAAAAGTTTACAATTGGGTGCCCCTTGTTTTTTGGCGATTCTTTTTTGACTCCAAGATCGGCACCGGAAGGCACAATTTCAAGATGGCCGCTATACAAAACCATAATAAGAAGTCAAAGTATTGCACAAACTCGGTATCCACGTACACATCAATCTATTTTCACTTGATAAAACATCCCAGAATTGCACAATCTAGGCATTGCGCCCTGCCTTAACTTTCTCCATGTACACATCGATTTACTTAAAATCAGGAAGCTAAATCAAAGTCAAAACTATCATGGTAACCAGAAATGGGGTTTCATCGTCCAAACTGAACAAAATTTGTTGCTAATTGAAGGGCATCCAATTCTACACTAAAGACGAACTTTATCTATTTCATAAATGCTAGCAAGTACTAAATTTTTCGATGGAGGTGGGTTTATACATAGGTACTCCGGTGTTGCACCATTCTGCTGAGGACAAATATGTTACAGAAAATACAGTTGAATGAATAAATCGGTGTTTATTAATAAAAATAATTTATGCTTTGAGATAAAAAATAAAATTTTTGCTAATGCAAGTTATTAAGTAGTGTATTTTTACATTTAAAAAACGTTTATTCATTTCTAATTATATAGTAAATTAGCTATGTAGAATAATAATGAACTATTACATATGACTGTTGTTAATTAAACACGTCTATCTCCTATAAATAATTTCTAGAACATGTACAAATAATGAGGAAATATGCTACTTTATACAAATTTAATTCTAAGCAGATAATTAGGATCATGACAGAGAGTGCCTACTATCTGCTCCTGCATAATTGAATTTCTCTTTTTGCAATTATACTTAACTTATGCTTTAATCTCTTGACTGCTCAATTTGCGGACCGAAATCGCTTCAAAAATTTTGTTTTTGCATATTTTAAATCTATATATATTGGAGAACTGAAATATGCATTTTTCCTTTCTAAAAAAGATTTTTTGCATAGATTTTTATCTTGAGGAACTAAGCTGTCAGAAAAACGAATTTCAGATGCTTTCACAAAAAAAAAGTCTTTTTAATAAATTTCAATTGAATTACAGTTAATTTCTATTTATTACATAATATAAAAAGGTAAAATGTGTAAAACTTAAGAAAATATAATGCACCGGGAGAAAATACCTTCGAAATATAGTTTAGTATGATAAAGTTTGAAACAGGATTAAACTTCGCAGTCTTTTTCAAATGTTTTTTTTTTTTTTTTTTTTTTTTTTTT
>KK117330.1:0-25626 GCA_000611955.2 Stegodyphus mimosarum
CGGTAAAAGTTGTTTTTGCAACTATAAGCCGTAAGATCAAAGAACCGATTACGATTACGAAAGATTGTTTCATTCACAGAAATCAGAGATTTATCTAATTGTGGAGAAGTCGATGCAATAACTGAAGTTGTTTGCCGAAAAGTTGAAAATGTAAAAATTTTAGATACCTGGGGAAATTTCCTGACAATTTTGCAAATGAGTTTTCTCATTTAAACTTAACAAAAAGTATCATATACGAAACATAATATCATACATTTTTTAATCCTTTTTTTTCATCCATAAAAACCAGTCCAATTTTGCTAATGTTACCAGCTTCGCTACGAGAGATCTTGGCTGCATTTTTACACGTTATAAGCTATAAAAGTATACATCTTTTCTTGAGGGGAATAACGAAAAACTCCCATATAGACAACTAATTCATTCGCCGAGATATAAACTATAGGCCGGGATATAAACTATTACAGTAGGCCGCTGTTGGATCTTAACAATAGGTTGATTACGGTTAAAAATTTGAAGATAATGCATGATTTGCAACACTGCTATTTATATTCTTTATGGTACGTAAGTTGATGTATATTGTATATCAACAGATAATTGGTCAGCGAGTTCCTTATCATAGGTATTATATCACGTGGCTTAGCAGCGTTTCCTATAGGCTCACACACAGAAGCGGAGGAGTGGCCATTTTAGTAAAGAGTTCACTTCAATCGTGCTTAATTAAGGAAGATCGGCAGAATGCCCATGAAGTCGTTACAGTCTCAGTTATATTACCAGATTATGGAGTTACGTACTTTACGGCCTTGTATAATCCGTCGCACAGATATATCAAAGAGAAAATCATAGAAGAACTTCTACCTCTGAACAAACTCACCATTCTTGCAGGCGACTTAAATGCTAAAAGCAGAGATTGGGGGTGTAGATTTTCTAATAGAAATGGAGCAGCTCTATTAAAATACATATTAAATCATCCTGTATATTTTTATGCTCTGACGGACTATACATTTCTCCCTAGTAACCCAGGCAGGGGTGACATTTTAGATATAGTCCTATCAACCACAGACATCCCAATGTGTTTAAAAGTTCTGCAAGGTCTGACATCAGGCCATGTACCTGTAGTAAGTACTTTGGGGACGTCACAAATATTAAATAATAAAATGAAGAAACAGACGGACTGGGAAATTTTTGATTATCTTCTATCAGAATCTGAACCATCAGAAATAAACTTACATGACACGAATGCCATCGAAATGGAAGTCCATAAGCTAACTAATGATATTAAAGATGCATATAAAAATGCAACTAAACAAGTTCCAGCGCAGCAATATGCAGGCTTACTCGCAAAATTCATAAGGGAAAAGATCAAAGAAAGAAACCGGATGAGAAAACGGTGGAATCGAACCTGGAATCCCAGGCTGAAAATGAATTTAAATAAACTCAATAGGGAAATTAAAACAGACATTATAAATTACAAACAAGAATTATGGGAGGATAAAATACTTGCCTTTAATAATACTAGAGACGGCTTCTGATCCTTTGCAAGAAGACTTAAGTCAAAACGGACGGTAAACAAACCAATTTATTCGAATCAAGTCATAGCACTTACGGACAAGGATAAGGCAGAAGTCTTAGCGGAACATTTATCTCATCAATTGACACCCCACGAAGATCCTTGCCACATAAATTTTGCATATGAAGTCCGACACTATGTACAAAACTGGATGATACAATAGCCTGCTCCTAACAGGATAGAGCACACTAATTTACAGGAAATTAAGGATATCGTAAAACGTCTGCGCGTGTGCAAAGCACCTGGCTTTGATGAGATCACAAATCTCACAATCAAATATCTACCGAACTGTGTACTTCTGAGATATGTAAAAATTTTAAACAGATGTCTGGACTTGTTATATTTCCCATATATTTGGAAAAAAGCAAAGGTGATTCTGCTCCCGAAACCGGGAAAGGACTGTAAGCGGACAGAAAGTTTTAGGCCGATTAGCTTACTTACAGGCCTTGGAAAAATTCTCGAACGGATAATATTAAAAAGAATGCACCCATATTTGGATATCTTGCCATCGGAACAATTCGGTTTTAGAGCAGGACTGTCTACAACTAAGCAGTTAGTCCGTCTCACAGAATATCTAGGTGAGGCGCTGCACACCAAACAGATTGTCGCCTTACTCATGCTGGACGTGGCGAAAGCATTCGCCCGCGTCTGGCATGAGGGGCTTATTTATAAACTAATAAATTTCAACTTCAGTAGAGAGTTGGTGCATCTCATCTACTCATTTATCAGAGAAAGAACCTTCTATGTTTCCGTAGGCAGCGACACTTCAGGACATCAAAGGCTGGGCGCTGGGGTCCCCCAGGGTTCTATCTTAGGCCCGCTTCTCTATATCATATATGTGGCTGATTTCCCAAAAGACGGAATTACTACGAACCATTACCTCGGATATTATGCGGATGACACCGCTATAGCAACTAGATCTATAAGCCCTGACTTTGCAGTGAAAAAATTACAGCTACTCATGCCTGCAATAGAAAAATGGTGTGAAAAATGGAGAATATCCATTAACGCGGCAAAGTCCAAGCTTCTCATCGTTAGACGAACACGAACTAGGAAGACAATCATGAAGAGATTGATTCTTTTTGTACCCGTCGTGAAGCATGCAACCTACTTAGGAGTTATCATAAATGGGTAACTCACATGGAAACAACATGTTAACAGTGTGAAAGGGAAAGCAATCGCTGCCTTAAATAGTCTGGTACCACTAATCGGCTCTAAATCAAATTTAGAACTTACCAAGAAAAGGCACACTTATATCGCAATCATTAGACCAATCCTGACTTATGCCTCTCCAGCTTGGGCCACCTATACTAGGAAGGATATAGAACAATTACAAATACTGCAAAACAAGGCGTTGCGACTTATTACGAACGCTCCTTTCTACGTCAAGAATGAAACTCTGCATAAGGATCTCAGGATTGAATACCTGAATGAATATTTACACAGACTAAATAGAAATTTCTTTAAAAGTGTATATATGTAAATATTAACTTCATCTATTACTGTATAAGTATGTTCTAAAATTTATTGAATTTGCAGTGTTTCATGTACTCTTATTTGTTATTCATTATTATTGTTTATGTATTCCTCATATTTTGATTTATTGTATTTTGCTATGTACTTGCTCATGAATTACGACTTGTCAGGATATCCTCTCCATCGTTGGTCTTGGTTCCTTGCATTGCGGTATCTGGCACCCCTGTTCTTTTCTCTACTCTCATCTTTCTTCTCTCTTGCTTCAGTTATCTTGCTTACTTGTCAGGAAAAATACATTAGGAGCACTTTGTTGCAAACTTCAGTGAGCCGGATATACCGCATCTTATGTGGTATCCCGGCGATAGATTTTCAGTCTAGACTAGACTAAACGTTTCCTATTCTCAAAAGAATTAAGTTTTAATTTTCCTATTCAAGTAAAAATAGTAAGACCCAAGGTCCGTACAGTGAAAAGGTTCGCGCATTCGGAAACTGAGACATAGAGCGCATTCGTCAAGTCTCAACGTATGACGTCACAGGGCGACCAGACGAGGCCTACGTGATATACGAGTCCAAGGGAAACGCTTACTTAAGTCCTTTGCTAGAATTCGAACTTTCATACGATTAAGGACTTTAAATCAAAAATTAGTTAATAAAAAATATTCGAAAGCACAAGAAAGAAGACTAAATTCAGTCGACGAAAACTGTGACATAATGCGGAAAATAAAAAATAAATTGAAGAAAATAATTTCGTAATATCAAAAAATTATTTCTTTAACTGAATATAACTTTATCTTTTGTTTTGCTAGCTTAGGTGCGCTATTTTTTTAGCCTAACCGTTGTAAAAAATACTTAAAATTTTTCTTCAAGCAAAGCTTAGCTGCGGAAAAAATGGTGCATCCAGCATATCTGTTGAAAGTAGTATTTTTTATTAAACAGAACTGATCCAAATTACGTAACTAGACTAAAATTTTAGATGCAAATACCTGGTTACTTTTGGAAAGAAAAATATATTTTGTATTACGTATTATCTGATACATTTTTTTTTATTTTTAAACATTCATCTCATAATATTTGTATATATATAATATATATATATAAATGCATATATCTTAGTGTAAAATATTATATGTATATATATAATACATCTTCATAATGTAAAATAAATAAATAAAAATATTTTTGATTCTGAAATAGCGAATTGTGACATAAAAAAATCTGCAACTACAAAAATCTATTTTGTTTTTTTACAATAGCATTTGCAAATTTATGTGCCAGTTCCTTATTCAGTATGATATTTGAATTAGCTTAGATTATGTTTAGAATTTAATAAATATAGCCACTAAACTTATGCAATTTACAGCACATAACTTGAGTTCTGAACTTAATTTGCCCTCGGTTTAAATGATTCAAAGTTTATTTTTATAAGATATCTTTATATACTGTCTTAGGAATTATACGCTCAAGTATAAAATATGTCAAAGAAATAAGGGTATGTACTATGAAAATTTATTTTTCAGGTTAGTGTTCATTCATTGATTTGCGTATTTATTCGATACCTTTAGTTTTAAATATATATTTCAAAAGTTGTATGTATGTCGATACAAAATGTTTATTAGATATTTATACATGTTAAATTATGATTTAGTTAATATCCTTCTTTAACACTTTAATGTAAACACCTAGCAAATAAGAACAGTCAAATAAGCGCAAATTCGTTTCAAGCGGCTACCGTAGTTTCTACCCTCGTAGTACGAGAGAAAGCAACAGAGGTCTCCGTGGACCTTATAAGAGATAGACTAACCAGTGGGCGGAGCGCGCGTCCCCCACATGTCCGCAAGGAGTAGGGACGATCTGGTTTACTTTGAAACCTATGGCGTTTGTACCACATAACTGTTTTTAATTATTAAATGCGATACGTTGTATATTGATGAGATTATGAAAGTCGCAGTTTTTTCAAGTAAGATTTAATGTATCTCATTAAAGCACTTTTTACTGCATTTTGCGCATTATTTTCATGCATAATTCTTGTATAAACATGTTTACTTCGGTAAAACGGTAAAAACTCTAAACATAAAATATATTAACTTACTTTTGCATACAAGTAAAGTAAAATTAAACATGATTGATAGTACATGATGCTTTGAAACAAATACGATAAAATATCTGATAATATTTTTTAAAATTTTATGAGTATTTTTAGGCAGCGGATTTTAAAATTATTATAATATTCCAAGATGATCATTTATTTGATTATATGGTCATTAATTATTAACATTACAAGATGATTATTTATTTTAATAATTCATAAAATTCAGAGCATAAACATTTCTGAGTGCAATTCAAAAAATAAAATAAAGTAAAATCTGGAAGCACTCAGATTTTATTCTACACCCAAAGGAACTTTTTTAACGTTTTGTGTGCTACCTTTATTTATTGAATATCATGTTCTTCGCACACACACTACATAAAGTTCCATTCAACGGCAATATCACAAAATATTTGAATATAATAACATATCTTTAGAATTTCCGCGCTGGAGATAAAAATGTTATTTTCCGTACGGTGTTGCCATTGCAACTCATTGAGTTTGTTAATCGAAAATTCGTTTACGTTTTACAAAATATGAAACGGATTAAAGCAAATTCGAAATTCGACCTTCCAGGTGTCTATGTTTGGGTGGAGGATTGCGTTATTCAAAATTTTATGTCTCTAGATACCGTCGTTTTCTCACAGGCCAAGAAACATACATGTATTCATGAAGATTCTTATTAATTAATTATTTATTATTTAATTTCTTTAAATATAATACAGGGGGATAATATTTGGTGGCAACAATTTTCAAAGTGAAACGGACATTTATGGGGAAACCGTAAAATGACGTTTCGAGACTAATAGCCTTTCTGGGCTATCGCCTCTTTTGGGCTAATAAATTAAATTCACAGTAAATAAAAAAAATCTTATGCAGAACTAGAAATAAATTTTAGAAAATAATCGCTATAAAATATTAGCACAATTAATTATTACAGTTAAATACTATTTTAACATTAGAATAAATGCATAAAAATTATTAAGGTGTTAAAATCGCTATTATAATTGAAACAAAACTATTAAAAATAAAATTATGCTATAATATTCACCTACAATTTTTAAAAAAGCAGCACAATTTAGAATTTTAAATAAAAACTTTCAAAATTTCATTTTTAGGTATTTTAGTATTTTTTACTTTTTTTAACCAATAAACACATAAAAATTTAAGAGAAAATTGCTTGTTTGAAATTTTCTATTAGTTCAGATTTAAAAGACTATTTTCTAGAAGTAGTAGTTACAAATTTTCTTATAGCTTAGGAAACGCTAAAAAAAATAATATCCAGGCCTGAAAGCATGCAACAGCTTTATGATTATTTGGATGTTAATTATGTTTGATAAATATGCTAAATTTTTAAAAATCAATCTCAATTTCAAAAATAAAAATACGTAAAAATTATAATTTGTGAAATGAGGAGCTTTAACCAGCTTTTTTTTGACAATTATACACGCTGCAATAGCCAACCAATGTTAAGTTTCTATAATCATCCCTACTCCTCCGGATGTGATCAAGGGGACAGTCATGAGTGCGTCAGACGAAGGAGAAAACCCGTTTGTGATCTTGTGATCTTCAATCTACGACTAATATCGACTTTTATGAGTCTTGATTAGTAAATCAAACTGATTGCCATAGGCCAATAGCGGTAGTAATTAAGAAATGATGCCCTCTGGCATCAACACCCGGAGGCGACAAGGATAAGCATAATCAGATTAGCAATATTAAACTGGCATTGTTACATCAATGGCATTTGAACTTGAACTCAGGCAATAATCTTTAGAGTTGCAGGAAGCAGGAAATCATTCTGTTAATGCATGGCATACTACGGTAATTTTATTCCCGACATGGCATAAATCAGCAGTTTTAAGGCAAAGAAATTTAAGCAAAATTAGGCAGGATGTTCGTTTAAACTTAATTAGCAATTAACATACAAAATCAAATCGTTCTTAATCATGAGTTGATAGCAACTACATCGTTGACATCGTAGCTCAGAGTGAGCTGACAGTCAAAGAACCCGAGACTACGTTGCGTGCTAATCGGAACTTGGAAGTTATACATTTTCACAGTTATCTTGCAATTATAAGCACTGAAAACACTTATTTAAATGATTTTGGCAGATCTTTCAGATGAAGTAACCTTATTGGTTATCGATGGTCACTTGATCGAAGAAAAAATTTTTCATTAACATTGAATAAGTAAAATAATTGTAAAATAATCAAAGTCCATAAGCTTTGTCAGGAAAAAATAGCAAAGTCCATAAGCTTTGTCAGGAATATGCAAAATAAAAATATTTACACTATTTACAGTTTTTACCACCATAATACATTGTGGTGAATCGATCGTGGACGTTTGACCACCGATTCCACAGTGGGATCATAATCTGTTAGTTGCCTAATTGCAGCATATGGAGAGTTTTTTATTGCTTCGAAAAAGTTATGAGCTGTTATGAGAATTTGGTTGTGAATTGGTTCAATTCCTAAGTCCGAGTGAATTTGAGAGTTTCGAACGAACCATGGTGCGTTCACGATTGATCTCAGAATCTTGTTTTGCAGTACATCTATTTTGAGTCTTTCTGTTTTGTTTGCTGCGGCCCATGCAGGCACTGCGTAGAGTAATATTGGTCGAATTAGAGAAATATATAGCATTTTTTTAACTTTGATATTGAGTTTTGATTTTTTCCCTATGAGGGCATAGATTGACATGAATGCTGCATTTGCTTTATTTATAATGTAATTTATATGCTCTTTGAAATTTAAGTTTTTGTCCACATAGACTCCAAGATATTTGTAAGAATTTGCGACAGGGATGATGATATTTTCTATTTTTATGTCCGTATTGACCCGCATTCTTGTTTTGTACCTTCTGTATAGAACTACACAGCATTTATTTGCGTTTAAATTAATTTTCCAGATTTTACACCAGTGTGAAATGACATTAACATGAAGTTGAAGATTATTTAGAGCTATTTGAGGGTTCCTTGATTCAGTAAGTATGACTGTGTCATCTGCATATTTAAGTACTTTCGCATTAAGAGGGTGTGGTAGGTCATTAATATATATATTGAAGTACTTTGGGCCTAAAACACTTCCTTGGGGGACCCCGGTGAAGATTACTTTTTTAGTTGAAAGAGTATCGCCACAGCGAACTTGAAAGGTGCGTCGTTTAAGATATGAGATGGTGAGAAGTAGGAAGCTGTCTGGAAGCAGAAAATTTGATAGCTTATGAATGAGGCCTGCATGCCACACACGATCAAAAGCTTTTTCAAAATCGAGGAAGCATGCAGCAACCCCATTCTTTTTAGTGAATGCCAGAGCAATGCTTTCAACCAAGTTTAAAATTTGGTGTGTAGTACTATGCCCTTTTCGAAATCCAAATTGGAGGCTGTCAATTAGGTCGAATTTTTCTAGGTGTTCAGTCAATCTTGCCGATAAAATTCTCTCAAACACTTTTCCCATTACAGGCAAGAGGCTGATGGGTCTATAGCTGGAAGCAAGTTTTGGGTTTTTCCCAGGTTTGAGTAATGTAATTATTATTGAATGCTTCCACTGTTGCGGAAAATAGCAAAGTTTAATACAAGCATTATAAATTTTAGTTATCTGATTTATGCAATTTCTTGGAAGGGCTTTCAGCGCTTCATTATTAATCATATCAAAGCCTTTAGCTTTCCGGACTTTAAGTTTCTTTATTATTTTTCTAACTTCTCCACTATTTGTACTTCTGATAAAATTCGTAGGAGTTCGATTTTTGATACTATTAAGAGAGAATTGGATATTATCTTCGTGTTCATTTCCTTCCATATCATTTGTTCTAAAAACTTTTTCTAACTCATCAGCCATAAGGTTAGCAATTTCTTCTTCCGATTGGAAGACTCTACCCACGTGACTGATTGAGTGAATTTGATTTGTTCTTTCTCTTCTGATAGAATTAGCGATTTTCCAAACTGTATCCTGTTGTAATTCCATATTATTTAATAGATGATCCCATTTTTGCGATCTGTATTCCATGATATCTTGTTTAATTTTTCTATTTAGGTAATTGACATGACTTTTAACCCTAGGGTTTCTTGTAAGTTGCCATATTTTTCGAGTTCTGTTACGAAGCTTAATTGTATCTATAATACTATTTGGGAGGGTAAGGTAATTTTTAACTTTGAAAGGATATGATGCTTGCTTGATCGCATTTTGTATGTGATAAGTTAGCGAATATACGTCTTCTTCAATGTCTCCACAGTGAGTGTAGTCATTCCGGTTACGAAGTTCAGTATTTCTAAGAATGTTATTAAAAATATTCCAGTTGATCTTGGTGGCGAATTTAGGCAGTGGCGGGTAAAACCCGTAAAAATCAAAATTTACAGGAAAATGGTCCGATGAAAGGTCCTGAACTACTTCCAAGGAAGGGATGTGAGGAATGTTTTTTAAAAGCACTATATCTAGAACTTCCCCGTTTCCGTTGAAATGCATGCGAGTAGGAGTGGTGGGTGCAGCAATTTTTAGATCATTTTTAATTAAATAATTTTTGAGTGTGATGCCATTAGTATTAGTGCGTCTACAGTTCCAAACTGGGTTTTTTGCGTTGATATCTCCAGCAATAATGGTAGGGTATCCAGTAGATGTGAGTAGATCCAGATCATTATCCGTGATGAGATTAGACGGAGGATTATAAATTGAAACAAATAAGTAAGCTTCATTTAAGGCACTGTATATAATTGCAGAAGTGAATTCAACATTACTATTATGGGGTAAATCAAAATTAGAGTATTTAATATGCCTTTTTATTAAAAGAGCAGTGCCTCCCCCTCTGTTATGTGTTCGATCATTCCTTAGGATATTAAAGCCTTGTATTTTAAAGCGGTCTCCTCTTCTCAGGTGCGTCTCACTTAGAAGCATGATATCAATTTTATGTTTTTCCAAGTAATGTGCAATTTCCTGAATTTGCTTTCTTGCACCGTTTGCATTGAAATAGCAAATTCTTACATAGCTGTTGGTAGCTGAAATAATACTAGTATTTTGGATATGGGGACTAGAATACATAGTCAATATTAGAAAAGTACTCAAGTGCCGTCATACCGACTTCGAATTTCTCTATTATATTTTTCGCTCGTTTAAATTGATTAAAAAATTCTTTTGCTTTAGAAAATTGTTGCCGTATCCAATCGAAAAAGGAGGGCTGATCATTTTGTTTCTTGTCTTCCGGTTTTTTCCAAGTTAAGTTTTCGTTAGGTTGAGCTTCTGTTTTAGATCCGGGAAGTGGTGGGAATTCTTCTGAGTTTAATTTAAATTTAGATTTCTTTACATTTTGTGATTTTTCTGACTTTTCATCCTGTTTATTTTCATTCTGCTTGTTTTTCTTTAAATTTTTAGGAAATTTACTGCAATCTCTGTACGAAGAAACGTGATTTCCTCCGCACAGGGCGCACACTGGTGGTTTTTCTCCTTTTAAGGCTTTTAATAATATACAAAAATTTCATCTTCCTTTCTTTAATTCATGTGATGTCAGACTCATTAGCGTAGCTAAAGGGGGCTGGTCCACCACGGACGACATAATTTGGAGGCGCCAATTTCATGTGAAATAATATATGGAAGTAAGTCCTGTGGATCGTTCAGGCAAATAAAGAACAATACGATTCTGAATTACCGTATGGAATTAATTCAAGAAGAAAAATAGATTTATCTGTAGATCAGTATTCAAAGAAATCACCGCGAGATTTCAACAGCTACGCACCCTTATACCATTTTTGTTCATTCAAAGCTTAAAAATTGCGAATATCAACTAAATTGTGATCTTGGTGCAACATACGGGGGGCGGTAGAGAGATTAAGCAATTCTTTCTTTCCAAATACAAGTGATAATTGTCAGACGTAAATTTGTAATACGAGCTGCGTTTGTTAACGCCCACTGCAGTGCGTAACTGGAATATGAGCTGAGCTCGTTGAGGACCATCAAAAGGTTAATAACAAAGAATTCCCTCAGTTAGAGAGAAGTGTTTCAAAGTTTCATTTCCATTATTATTGCTAAAGAAAACGAAATAGAAATGTAGAACGTGGGTCCTGTGGACGTTTTGCTATTTGTTCTAAAATGAATAGCTCTTTAGATAATGTAATACTGCCGAGAATTTTCTTCACAATTGCTGTGTTTCTAGTTGTGAACAGAGTTTTTTAAATAAAAATCATTTTAGAACTACAAATGATTAATTTTGCATTTAAGAAATAGTTCTGTACTATCAGCGTAGTACTCAGTGAATAGGTGGCTTTGCAAACAAATATATTAATAATAATAATAATACAATTTTAAAATGATAGAATTAAAAATTTTTTCAGAAGTCGATTTTTAATTTATTTCCTTCATCTCATTTTTACATTCAGTCATTTGCTTACACCAAAAGGAGAGACGAATTCAAAGACTGTCTAGGCGGACACACTCGAGGTCGGCCAAGGGCGGCAAATGTTCTAGCTATGCCGATTATATCGCCTTCAATCTCTGATTTATCATTTAAATTGAAGAAATTTACAGAATAGAATATAGCCTTTCTAAGACAATCCTCAACATGTCCAAAAGATTTGGTTTTCTATGAATACGATTGTTTAAATGCAATGATATTTCAAGCAATGTTTCATGTATATTTTCAGAAAGACCGGTCATTTTAAGAGGCGCTCGTCTGAAGTTATCGCATAAAATTTTGACTATAAAAGGGTTGAGCTGTATTTTTATTTTACCACTCCTACTACTTTTGATGTGATAAAAATTTATGTCCGATGCTGAATAGACTAATCAAAATTCTTAAATAAGACAAGAATAAAAATATTACCAATGCAACACAGGGACGATAAAAACAAAAGAAACAACAAAAAAAGATAGCTTTGATTACGAATAGTTGTTATCCTAGCGTTTATTGAAAAGTGAATCAGCGTTTTTAAATCTTGCAAACAAAATTTACTATAAATCTACAGAAGGCAATGAACGAATAGAAAGTATTAATTCATTACAGCGCTTAACATAGCACAAGTGAATGGCACCTTTTTCTAAGACGATCACTGAATGTATATCCTTTCTGCTTTCAAAAAGCCTATAGACCCACTAGGAAGTCTTTTTCCGTTCTCCAGTATTCCAGATGGTGTTTATAGCTTAAGGGGTTGTGTTATTTAAATCCTATTGCGGTGTTGCTATGGTTACCACGGTTATTAGCGTCAACACTCTTTGGCAAAAAATTCCATTTTCACCTCAGCGAGAATCCTGCCAAAGATAGCAACCCGTAAGTCTGACGTCAGAAATCCAGTGCAACTGTCAGCGCCATCTGCTGCCAAAAGGCTGTTTTCACAAAATTTGCTCTTAGTTGTCTGACATAGTCACCCCCAAGCCCACGAAATTTCTCGTGGCTAAAAGCGCTAGATTACCCTGGCGTTAGCAACGCCCTTGAGCACCTAACAGTTGACAGTGCGATTTGGCTCAGTTCCCCCCAATTTTGATGGAGAGCAGCCCAGAGAGGACAGGTCCGAGGGTCTCCCACCCCTCTCCCCTTCCACGAACCACACGAGAGGACTTTCGGCTCGCCGCATATTTAGAGTGCCGCCATGCCGAACCGACACTATACATTTCCAAACATCCATGCCTTCTCCGGCACGGAAGTCAGCGACACTAACCACTATACCGGCTGGGCAGCAGAATGACTTGTTATTTACAGGAGTGATATTTTATTTAAGTTCCAAACATTTTTTTCGGCAAATAATTTAATACTTTAGAATATTTTTATTAGTCTCTAGAGTCTGTGATACGCTGGTAGCGTAGCAGTTTATTTTCACGCGTAAGAGTACGAGACTCTTAGTCTCTAGGAATGCTTTTCATCAAACACGTGAACTTTGGTATATAATCTTAGAGTGTTCGTGCATATTTGAATACTGTAATATTAATTCATATATTTTTTTTAAATCATTCTTTCTATTCGAAATAAATTATCATACCTTTCTAAGCCAAACTGATTCCCAATTTTATAGACTCAGGACACCAGTTTAAAAAATTTTCTCCTGAAATCTTTCCCCAAATTTGCTGTGAAGTGGACTTGCTTATTTAGGAAATTCTAAATTATGTGCTACATGCTTTTGCAAACTATTGCTTTGGACTTGGACAGTTTATGGTTTGATGACTGTGAAGATTAGAATCCCTTTCATCACGCATCATCAAATTTTGCCTCCCTGTCTAATGGCTTTTCAGGAAATCATAATACTTCACTCATTATTGTTCTTCGTTCTTGTTTATGGGATTAAGTCAGAAACTAGCTCTTAATTAACAGCAATCTTTTAAATCAATATGTTTAATATGGATATTGTGGAGATTTCAACAATAGGGGACCAATTTTCATTGTCTGTGTAATGTTGTTTAATATAGTGAATGCCAAATTATATCTTGGAAGATTATAAAAGCAATGAGAAGCAGAAACGTCGCTAAAAAGCTGATTTATAAATTTTGTTTAAAAATGTACTTGAAATTGCACTTTGCTTTCCAGTGCTCCTGACCAAAAAGCATAAATAATTTATCTTACAAATTTGATATTATAACTTCATATAAAGAAAAATTAACATTCTAATTTTAAGCACAGTAGAAGGTAGTTACTGAAAATTACTTATGATCCCAGATGGCAAGTTTGTGAGACATTTCTAAAGAGAGATACAATATGTATATATCGAAAATATATATATTACTAGCATAGATAGCAAAAATACTAAATTTAAAATATTACAGTTTTTCCAAATTTTCTTCCTGTTTTCTTCAGTAGTTATAATTAAACATTTATCTTCCTTGTATTCTTACAGTAATTAGTGCAAACAGAATTTTCTGTATTAGTATAGTTATGAAATATGTTTATTTGAGACAATAATACAACTTTCCTTCAGAATATTAAGATACACTGCTCGACATTGAAAATGCAACACCAAGAAAGAGCGGTCAGAAATTTATGCAAATTTTAGAGTAGACGTACGTCACTGAGTTATGCGAATGATGTGAAATACGCGGCTCTCCGACGCACGTGAAGTAAGATATAAGGGAAGGAACGTGTAAAATGGACAATACTTGTGTCGTTATTTCTGCCAGACGAGTTATCGAAGAAAGTTGGTTTTTGTCACGGAGGATACGTGTAATAGGAGAGAATGCGAGGCCGCCGTCAACGAAGGCACTTCCAGCAGATAGACGATTTTACGAGAGGTATGGTGATCGGACTGAGAAGTGCGGGTTGGTCCTTACGTCAAATCGCAGCTGATACCCACATGGATGCGAGAACGTTGCATCGGCTATGGCGAACATGGTCGTCACCATCGAGGTAGATAAGGCCTGGCTCTGAATCGAAACTAACTTGTGACGTCACGGTTAAGGGACTCTCATCAGTAACTTACACAATGACACTCCCCGAAACTTTCTCCGCGTTCCTTGTCCACAATCAGTAGCTTTCTATCTCTTAATGCTGTTAGACATACTTCACGCACTTTTGTTAAATCCATAGATTTCCTTAGTTTTATAACATTTCTGCATTATTCATTGGTTTTTCAAGTTAATTGCTTAGTGACAGATATTCGTTTCTCCACATTTCCGTGTTATCATCATTATGCCTTCCTGTTGTGTCGTTCCTGGATGCAAAGGGTATTATGAAAAGTCTCCATAAAGGAATACGACTAAGAAATGAAAATATGAACCCATTAATTAATTTGTTTGAAGATGAAAATTTGAAGTTCCTGTGCAAATTTTTGAATTGGCTGGATGTTTAGAAAAGTTTGGGGTGCCTTACAGGGAATTTTATGAAAGAAACTCATTATGCTCTAACTCACACAACTCATAATTTGTTGGAAATGAAGCAGTATTATATTGAAGAACTAAAAATGAAATATTTTCTCTGTGGTAAAGCACAAACTGATTCCTTAGAAGAGAGATTCAGAAAGTATAGATTTTTAGCCGGATAGCAATATCATGTCTCAGTGAGGCAAATACTCGAATGCGAGTCTACATTCAGATTACAGAATACTTTTTCATTGAGATCTGCAACTTCTGTCAAATTACTATTGATGAGTTGAATGCTGTGTCTTCAAGCAAAAAGAAAGATGAAGTAATTAATTACCTGGATATTTATGTAATTAATGAGTAATTATTTCAGACATCGAAAGTGTCTTAACAGTCTTAACATACCCTGCAGGATATGGTTTTAGGCCATGTGCAAAAAAACAGAAGCAGTTTTCAGTTGATAAAGCACTGATATGCAAAGATGCATATCGCTTATTTTCAAGCATGGATAGAGGATATTTAAAGTATCCTCACCCAGATATTATAAATATTATTGTGCATTGTTATATAGTAGTTCCAAAACTTCTTTCCGAGAAATACGAAAGTGGATTTTTAGAAGTTCAAAATCAAAGAAATTTTGTGATGACTCTTGCATTTTCTATTATAAATAGGCTAGAATTATTTAATTCAATTGATACACTGCTCAATATCGTGTCGTAAAGCTACTGAATATCATGTCATAACAAATTTTGTGGGTGTGCGTAAATATGTTACTGAGGAACTATTTTTGTAAAAAACAACATATATATATATAACTATAGAAAACCCTGTTTAAAAAGAAAACTGCAAACACTACAGAAAGCAAATATTTAAAATAAAGTATTTATATTTTAGAAAATATTTCATTGCATTTAAACACATCAGTTATTTTATTGCATATTTATTTGTAAACTTTTGTTGGGTTTTATAATTCGTATTTTTTTTTATTCATTATGATTTAAGGGATAAATTTATGTTTACTTTTGTTATCTAAAAGAATCATTCCTTGTAACAGTTACTATGACTAGTAATATAAAAATTGTCAGCAAAATTAATGATTAATTATTTTAATTTTATATGAAGTAACTGTTCTAAGGAGTTAAAAGTATAACACTTATTTCATTACATAATATGTAGAATATGATTCTTAACAGTAAATTTGACACTGAGTAAATTTGATTCTTAACAGAGTGTACTGTTCTTAAATTTAAATATCAATGCTTTTTGCAAATCATTAAAGATCGTTTTATCATGGAGAAACTTAAATGCATATATTTAGCTAATTTAGATTCTGTTCAATTTTATACTTGTTAGTATCATGTAATCAGTTTGTCTAAAAGGTAAGTTAGTTACCTTTTAAACAGTAAGTTAGTTACCTTCAGTTAAATTTCTGACTGATATAAAACATTTAAATGTTAGTCTAAATATTAAGTAGCCTCTTTCATTCGTTTGATGTTTGATAATCCTGCTACATTAATATGATATATACAAATAAAAATATGCAATAATAATGGAAGGAAAAATATGTGTTCTCACTATCAAACATTTTGAAAAGTAGCAGGTGAAACAAAAAAAAATTGATGCGAGGTGGGAATCAGCGAAAGAGACACAAAGACAGTACCGAAAAGTAAAAATTTTTGTTACTTCAATTTTAAAACCAATTTTTCCTTCAAAAAAAATTATTTCCTTTTAGCAGCACCACACCTTTCTCAAAGACTTTTATCTTGATAATAATTAACAACAAAAGAAAAATGAAAATATTTCATAGTCGTATAAGTTTTATAAAACATTATATAGCCTCTTGCAATTTTGTTTTAGACTGAATGTATAGTATGAGGTGCCAGTTTCATAGAATAGGTTTAGGAAAACGGTGTTTAGGAAGGAAGCTAAACTGCGCGAAGATCGGTCCACTAGCAGTGACGTAGTAACTCAGCGCGCAGGCCTTATCTATCTCGACGGTGACGACATGGTTGGAACAAGGTAATGTGGGAAGAAGGAGGGTGTAGGTGCAGCCAGAATGACGTCAGCACGCGTGGATCGACGCATCCGCAAAACAAGCTGTGGCGGTCACGCCAGTCACTTGTACCGCGATTCTGCAGCATGTGCAAGATACCCTGGATGTTCTCGTGTCGACGAGAAACATTTTCCGTTGATTGGTTGAACGTGGCCTGCACTCACGGCGTCCGTTAAGAAGACTGCCATTGACCCCACAGCATGCTGTTTAGAATGGTGCCGGATTGGAGAGATGTGGATGACAGAATGGCGACATGTCGTGTTCTCAGATGAGTCATGCTTCTGGTTATCCAGTGACAGTTGCCGCATACGTGTGTAGCGTCGACATGGAGACAGATCTAATCCGGCAGTAACTGTGGAATGCCCCACCGCGCGACAACATGGCATAATGGTTTGGGGCGCTATTGCGATTCCAGGTCACCTCTAGTTCGTATTCAGGGCACTATGACGGCCCAACGATACTTGGATAATGTACTGCAGCCGGTGGTAATTTCCTACCTTCAGGGGCTGCCTAATGCAATTTAAAAATTACGCCCGACCACACAGTGCTCGCATCTGCTAACATGCTTCGCAAGGTATACAGATGCTTCCCTGGCCAGCGTACTCTCCTGACCCGTCACCAATCGAACATGTGTGGGATGTGATTGGACGCCGCTTGCAAACTCTGTCCTGCCTCGTTCAGAAGACGAACTGTGGCAAATGGTTAAAAGGGAATAGAGAGCCATCCCTCAGGACACCATCTACACTCTTATTGACTCTATGCCTAGACGTGTTCCTTTGCGCATCGCTGTCCGCGGTGGTCCTACATCCTACTGAGCCGAAGTCGTTCTCGCTCCGTATTCTGACTATCATTTTGAAATAAAGATCACTTATTGCTGCTTGCTGTCTCTGTCTTTTTTCCAAATTTCATCACTTTCTGACCATTCCTTCTTGGTGTTGCATTTTCAATGTCGAGCAGTGTATATACGAAGGATGTCATCAGAATAAAGAAAATGCACTTTTCTAAAAAGAGATTAATATTTTATTATTATTAATGCAATAAAAGCATTATAAAATTTAATGACATTATTGAGTTTTACTTAATTGCTCCAGCTGCTGTAATGCAGACAGTATTGAAAGGCTTGTTAAATGTAAAATAACTACTTATGGCTCTAATATACTTTCTAAATGATTATTGTTTAGAGAAATTTTCTCATAACTAGCAGCACTTGGAGCAATTGTGAGGAAAGTTGCACTTGTATTAAAATATTTGAAACTTTATTCTGGATATTGTTTTAAAATAAATTGCAAAAATTCAGTAGAACTTTTCTTCCATATTCTTCTTTCGATTTTCTAAGCAATAATGAAAATAAACTCTGAAATACTTCCTAATGAGGAATTTTTCCTTTCATAATTTTTATTCAAAAGTTTTGAAGGAATAAAAAAGTATAGCAAAATTAACGTAGCTGTTGAAATCTAGTGGTGATTTCTTTAAATAATTTATCTTGAGTAAAAAATTATTTTTTTCCCTGAATTTAAGTTGTCATTTAAGTCATAATGTCACTATTCTTTAAGTGTCCTGATGATCCACAAGACAAACCCCTATAAAATAATTATTAAAGCGAAAAATGTTCCCCAGGGTAGACTGTCTCTCTATCTAAGCCACTGATTAAGTCATAAAAAGAGCAAAATCCTTATTAATTTATTACAAATGCTTCTTTGTACTCAAAAATAATCTGTTGCTTTCAGAATTATGCAGATTTATTAGAACTATATATAATTTTACAAAATATTATTAGATTTCTTGTTTTCAGTTCAGTTTGTTTTTAATGATATTTTGGAAAGTTGTCCTACTGGGAAGCATTCCAAAAATATTTTAGAAATATGAGAAACGATTAAAAAAATAGATACATAAATAAATAATACTAAAAAAAATTGATGAAAACAAATCTGAAAGGGCTCTTTTTAAGTTAATATGGTTTATCAGTAGTGATTATGAATAGAGATGCCCCATGTGGAACAGTGAAACATATTATAGAACATTATATGAATATGCATTTAGACTAGCATGGAATGTTATATATCTAATTAAGAAAGTGAAAAATATGTAATGTAATATTGTAAAAATATTTAACATTTTTAATTAGATATATCGTAAATTAAATGCATTTTTTTAAAAATCAACCAGATTAAAAAATAATGAAATAATATTCTTAAGAACTGCATTTGGTGCTTTTAAGCAGTTTAGCTTGTTAATTAATAGCAGACAAAATAAATATGAAAGAACAGTATCTTATATTTTTTTCCAAATGGCAACACACTGAAATGAAAAGTGAAACAATGAAAATTATATTTTGAGATTATAACCTTTTTGGGCTAAAAATATGGAAGGCACCAAATTACTATCGTTAGTAAAATTATATTTCAATTTTATTTCTGTACTCCAGAAAAACCTTGTTTACAAAGCATGTTACAATATGACAAAAATCAACTTGTGTTATGAACTAAACTGTTATCTTACACCACGACCACCAGTATAAAATATCTGGACACTTCTACCTGAATCTTCTGTGAGATTTCCCTTGTCCTGAATGAACTACTACATCAAGTGCCAATTTGGGAGATATCATGTGGGGGGGGGGAATTCTGTTTTGTTTTTCTCAGTTTGTCTGCAAAGTAAGATGGAAAGATGTGAGAAATTTATGTGTGGTGTAATTTTTCTTAAGTACCCTAAAAATCACATTATCATAGTGTAGTCAAATTGTCTTTCTACTATAACATAGCTGTAAATTATCTTAAGATATGAAGTCTAACATATGTCTTCAAAAGTTCTTATGATTTACATAACTGCCAGTAGTAGACATATTCGTATATATTTGCAATTACAAAAATGTTTTGAATAAGGCAAATATTCACATTTTTGTATTTTTAAATTTAAAATATCAGTTTTATCTGATGAAACTATAGGAAATATGAAATAAATCTTTTTCATGTTCTGCAGTGTCATATTTGTTTCCAGACACTTGTATTTGCCAATTTTATTTCCAAATATCAGTTACTAAATATCAGCAAAATAACTTTTCTTTCACACATACTACTGCCCATCTATTTTAAAACTTGCTTGTTTTGAAAAGTTGTTCAGCATGTTTTCGGTTTCAAGAAATTTTGAAACTGAACTCACATAAGTATTTGGACACTTTGAATAAACAGTTGATATTATTAAAAAAATATATTAAGTAATGGGACATCCACTACTGTTGGTAATAGACTTACAATACATAGAACAGTTAGATATACTTAGCTAAAATTACACTTTTCATGACTTTGGCATAGATTTATGTAATGTTTTTTGAGTAAAAGTTTTCAGTCCTCCACATGAATTAATTTTAATAGAGATTATGAAAAAATCTCATATTATTATTTTATCCAACCCACTCCATATATATTTGATAGAATTTAAATCTGAAAATTGAAAGAAGGAAGAAGTTGTGATAACTTCTGGACAGAACCACAAGCTAACATTTGGTGTTGAATGTTTAGGATCGTTATCCTGATAAAACCTGAATGTATTTTGCATTCCAAGTTTTCTTGCAGATGCTTTCAGATTTTGATAAAGAATAGTTTTATATTTATACTGATCCATATAATTTCCTATAAATGGTTAATTTCTCATCCCAGAAGAAGCAACAAATAGGCAAACCATTATACGTTCACCTTCTGCTTAACAGTATACAATAGGTTTTTTAAAAAAAAAGTTTAAAATTAGGAAAATTCTACAGAACAGAAAGCAGTGGCTAGTTTTCAAAGTTATGAGATCCTACCATAAAAAAGGTGTAGATTAATCAACATGATATGATTGACAAAATAGTAACAGACAGGAACACATTCTTAACAGAATTCCAAGTAAAATCAGGAAAGCAAAAAAAAAATTCTTTTTTTAAATCCTATGCTTGTCTTTGGCATTTCTGCCATTAGTTGACCAGCAGCCCAATAAAATGATGAGAGTGTAAAGAAATAGCCCCGATAGAGTTGTCTTTAATGCAACATATAAGGATATTCTGCCATTTTTCATTTTATTATATTTAATTCTTTTAATATTATGCGAATGCAAAAGGGAATCATCTTGGGCCATAAGGCCTTGACAGGTCTATCTGCTTGCTCAGGCAAAAACAAAATGATAGAAAGCGACAAAAGCCATTATACAAAGCAGGTCAAATACTGATTTTTTGTAAAATAAAGATGACAGTTCTTCCACAGGAATGACTAACAGAAATTTGGCAGCATCTCCACCCACTTTCATGGTCGACAGGAACCACCCACTTTGGTCGACAGGATAATACATAGGTACTGCAATATGCTTCAGTGAATAAATTTAAACAGAATATAAGAATACAATAAACACTACAATAGAAGAGAAACACGCCAATGTGACAATCAAATTCGCTGAAAACAACCTTGTATTTGGCGTACATTTACTAAAAACACTCAATCGATTTTGAGGGCAGCTACAGGTCCCTCCTCATCAGGAGAACAAAATATCTAGAAAAATAGATATAGATAGATATCTAGAAAAATAGATATTTTATTCTCCTGATGAGGAGGGACCTGTAGCTGCCCTCGAAATCGATTGAGTGTTTTTAGTAAATGTACGCCAAATACAAGGTTGTTTTCAGCGAATTTGACAATAAACACTATTCAAATATTAATGGATAAACTTTAATAAAAGATAAACATTTAGTTACTCTCCTTTTTTTGCCTCAGGTGGAACTAAACCTACAACCATGAACTAGCAAGTCTGCTCTTGGAACAGGATTTAAAACCTTGCTCCACAGAACATTCCAGCTGGTTTTTTTTTCTTGAAATAAAATTTCTGAAGCAACATTTTCCTGCGATAAGAGATAATAGATTATCAAAACAGCCATTAAAATAACTCTTAATTTTTTTCTATTATGTGATTCACATTTAATGATTTGAGCTCAATTTAATCGCAAAACAAATATTAGGTGCTTATGAAACAGAACAGCTATACTAACGAACTAACGATTTAAAAAAATACTGTTCATTGTTTTACTGATTTAAGAATACATGGAAATGGAAAATTTATTAGAACACTGAATGCTTAACTGACATAATTTACCTTCCTTTAATCTGTAACATTATAACAAAAATTAATATATAGTTTCATTTTTTAAAAACATGTACTATGCTTAAAAACACCATAGCTATCCTATGATAACGGTTAATATATACATGTATGGTCTGAGCTTTTGATTATCCAAGATAACTTGGTGTATATTACCTTGAATAATCATATATTACCTTGAATAATCAATGTCATATTATATAAAAAAAGGAAATTTATTAAGTCTTAAAACTATTCTTAGCATAAAGAATATAAAATTTTCTCAGTATCTTATCACATATACTGGAAAACTCCTAGACAAATTTTAAGTAATTGAATAACATTACCACAGATATAACATAAATTTCAGAAGATTTTTTTACACACCAAAATATACTGATAGTAGATACGTGCCACTTATTAAATTACAAGAATAATTTTAACTATTTACCATGTTCGGATTCCAGGAGACTAAATAAATGTAACCAACTAATAGAAAGATTGTCTCTCACAAAATCAAATCAAAATGCATGGTTCGGATTATTGAATTAGTTGTAATTCAGTTTTGATGTAAAATATATTAGCATTTAATTGGATATTCCAAATTATGTTCTTTGGCTAATTTCATTTGTAATTTTTTGTACACTTTTATGGTGAGAAAATACTAGATAATAAAAGAAAGCTTTTATTTACTAAAATATTTTAAAACAGGATGAAAAAAATTTATATACACAGTATTCGTGTGGATAAACATGATTCAGGTGAAGTATTTTAAATACAATTCTGATGTAAAATATGGTACTTTTCATATTATCCCTTTGATTGTGTTAGTGGAGTTTCTGTCAAAGTTGCAAGAATCATTTCTGTGTAATTCTCAAGTAATTGCCACATCTTTATTTAGTAAACATCCAGTATTCGACACACTTTAGTTTTACGTTTTGTAAAAATGCTTTTGTCTATTTTTACTACTTTGTTAGGACTTCCAATTTTACCCAGAAGCTTGAATTTGAATGCTACAAGTACAAACTTCTCACAGGTTAGTTTCTAATCTATTAATCTTTTGCAAACCATATAGTGTTCATTAATACACTTTTCTGGTGATAGGATCTCATAACCTTGAAAATAATTGCTTACTATTCTACAGAAAGTAGGTTCCAAATTTTAATCACTTTTCAAAATGCATGAAAATAATGTAACATCAACAATTTACACTGCTGGCCATTAAAATCGAAACACTTGAAAGGAACAATCTAACGAATGTCAAAATCACATGAAAGGAAGAGGCTGGGATATGCAAATGATTAGTATTTCAACTAATTTAGACAACACAGGAGGGAGAAACAACATCTGAAGCACTGCATAAAAAAAAGTTGTGTAGTGTTTTTCTCATTTGGAAAGCGCTTTGTAAGGTCAGAGTTTGCTCAGAATATCGTGTTATGTCTCAAATAATATAATAATAATAAGAAATGGATCATCGTTCTGTGATATCGCCGTCACACTGGTCAACATCCAACCACTGTCACGTGAATATGGAATCAATGGGTTGCCGAGGGTCACACTGAACTGCATGCAGGATTTCAATGCCCTAATATGACTAACGCAAGAGGCAACAGACATATTGTAGGGTCAGTCATGCAAAACTGTCTAATCACATCACAAACCATTAGTCCGGAAATGGGCGTGCACAGTATCTGCTCGTACGGTGCATCGACACATGCAGTCGCGTGGACTATCAGCATGACAACCATTACTTCAGCTTCCCTTTACAATGCAGCATAGAGCGAGACGGCAACTCTGGTGCACCGATCGACAAAGGTGGATACAGGAGTGGCATGTCTTTTCAGATGAGTCGCAGTTCTTCGTGCAGTATTCTGGTAGCTACATATCTTGGGCAGCCATTGGATACATGACACACACACCTTTAGTTTGGATTGACGGTTATCTGAATGCATGTCGGTACATTTCTGACATCTTACATCCAGTGGTTGTGTCTTATTTTTGATGCCTGCCAAATGCCATCTTCCAATAAGACTACATGTTCACGTTGTGTTCTGGCCTTGCTCAATACACAAGGTATCTGACTGCTGCCCTGGCCTGCAAGGTCTCCAGATCTGTCACCCACTGACAACATCTGATCATGGGTTACTGAGAGATTGGCCTGCCACCCTTCACCAGCTAAACACATGATGAAGTGTAGCATAAAATTGAAGCAGCATAGAATGACTTGCCTGTTTATGTCATCCAAGACCAGTTCGACTCCATGCCCACCCAGGTAACGGCCGTTTCAGATGCCAAGGGGTGGCAGCTGTTTCTACTAATTTTGCACTCCTGTAAACCTCTAAACTCATTACAAATTTAATCATTTTATCTTCAGGTCATATTTTTTACATACAAAAAATACCTTTTTTTTATTTGCTTCCCTTCATGGTGTTGCAATTTTGATGGGTAAAATAACATATATAAAAACATTGTTCATAAAAACAAAACATGGCTCATGTAGAAGCAATTGGAGTTATATCAAATGAAAACAGAGATGCTGATAGTATGTTCAGCTCTAGTGTAGAATTAGGTGCCCTTTCGATTGGCGAAAAATTTTGTTCAGTTTTGGCAATGAACGATGACAGATGTTTTTTTAACTGAAAATAGGTCAATGTGTATATGGACACAGAATCTGTGAAATTCTTTGACTTATTTTGGTTTTGTGTAGCGGCCATCTTAAAATTGTGCCTTCCTGGCACCGATCTTGGCGTCAAAAAGAATCGCCAAAAAACAAGGGGCACCCAATTGTAAACTTTTACCGTATGTTCTTATGTCACGTTTATTCATAGTGGTGCTAAACTTCGCTGCTTGAAAAGTTTCATGACCGACCAGATAATATACATGCAATTATTTAATTTTACACTTTTGGTTAATTTTATTTAAAAATTTCTTATACCAATTATGCTGAAAAAAACCCCCAAGTAAATAAAAGCTCCTATTTATCAAAGTACTTGATCAGCAGATTAAGACAATATAAAGCAAATGAAATTTAAAATACTAATTATCATACTTATTCACAAAAAGTATAAAGAGCAACTTCTATATAGACTTAAAGGTATTCGCCCAAAAAGTGCACAGCAAAAATGCAGGATGAACAGCAGCAATGGACGCTACACAGAAATGGCATTTTTCTCTGATTATTAATAATGAAATTTTGCACATAATCAATGATACTATAAAAATGTTCACACCTAAAAAGCAGATTTTATACCAGAATATAATAAAAAAAAATTCAGTAATTAAGATCAGAAAATATTTTACCAATATGTTAGACCAACAACTTATCACCATCGGTTTTAATGAATATTCTCAACAAATCACATCCAATCTGTCAAATAAACTGTGTTGATCTGCAAAACAAGATATTATATAACACAAACTAATTAATATATTTATTCAAAAGAGGCATAAAGAAGAGCAACTTCTACGTAGACTAAGTAAAAATGGCACATTTACTTTAAATGTCCTCAATCTAAAATTTACTAACAGAGCCTTTATACGCACAAGAATTAATTTTCACGGTTACTTAAAACTTGATGAATTGTAA
>KK117330.1:26523-46139 GCA_000611955.2 Stegodyphus mimosarum
AGGAATGCCTGAAAGTAAAATGGATGCCATTTCAAACAGCTTTTGTAATTTAGGTGAGTACTCATTACATCATAAAAATAAATAAAATGATGTGCAGGATCATATGGCTGAGAATATAAAGAAGAAAAAAGAATATCTTGTTCCTTAAAAAAGTGGATTAGTTGTTCCATTATTTCAACAAAAAATTTTGATTGATATTTCAGCTAATAGGTGTTTTGAAACATTTTGAGCTCATATGTTTCGTTGCTTTCAGAGGTAAAGCATTTTCATCAGCCAAAAATAACAAAATAAAAAAATGACAGAAATTTTATTTAACTGCGAACTAAAATGGGGAAAAAATTATATAAAAGAAAAGAGAGTGAGTTGCCATTGGGAAAGGGAGTCAAAAAGTTTCATCGAATTACTAAAAACCTAAGATTCATTCTAAAGTATAACTTGTATGTTGCAATCAGTTTTTTAATTTTATTTTTTTTTTTATATTTGTATTTCTTTTTATGAAATTCTGTTCTATATTGTGGTTTTTACAAAATTTTGAAAGACTGTATTGAATTCACTTCTATGAAAGGGCTGGGACTGTAAAAAGGTACATATCCCTTCTTATTCTGTGGCTGAAATGAACATAATTATATGAAAAGGAAGCAGTACTTTCTGATTTTTTCCCCACCAACGAAAATGTTGCCAACATTGGAGAGCAACATTTGTTTACATTTACTTCAGTGATGTATCCAGTACCACCTTTCTCCCCCCCATTTACATTTTTCTAGAAATCCTCCTGTAATTTTGTGCCATTGTTCTGCCTGTGTGTACTCCTTGTTGTTTTCACTAAAAAATTATAATTATCAAACTCAGCATTGTGAACTGATCCCTGTTGCCCCCAAACTGCTGAAGTTTCAGTGTATACTCCAACATAATAATAATAATAATAATAATAAAAAAAGACAAATTCCACAATATATTATGATTCATTATGACAAAAACAGATATCCTTAGTGTAAAAAGAGTACTAATCAAACAAATGACCATTAAATTTCAAAAGTGCTGATCCATGTATACTCAAACACACATGTACTGTATACATACCTGGGATGCCACACAAATAATTTTGGGTGACATGGTGCATTGGCTCATCAATACGTTTTCACACATTTTCTGTGAGGGTTCAGATGATTAGGAAGTACAAGAAAACTTCTAAATTTTTTTATGTATAGATTGAACAAGTTAATAAATTAAAGACTGTATGCATTTAGTAAAGGTTTTTTTTCCCCCCACTAGATTTAGTGATTGTAAATGATATATAGAAAAGTTTCAACATATTTAAGTTTCATAAAATGTCGTTGTATGTAATTTGTGCAGTGGTACCTCAGTATACATCATTAATCCATTCCAAATCTTTGGATTTATACCAAACTAGATGTCACATACTTTTCCAATAATAAATCCATGCATTTATTATCATGATTCTATGCAAAACTGGTCATAGCATTGTCTTGACAGAGGTTAAATAGGTTAATGTACATTTGTGACTTATTGAACTAGAATCATATTCCAAACAAATGCTGTGCACCAAGTTACACTCACTATAAAGTGGATGTGTACCAAGGTACTACTGTGTTCTTAATGTGCATTAGAATATCAGCAATATATATTTTTCTACATTTATTACCCAATAGCACACACACACACACATATATATATATATATATGCATGCATGCAATTTAATGCAGATTCAGGATGTATCCATATCTATACATAATTAATTAATAGTGCATTTTGTTTTATGAAATATGACTTCATATTTTATTATATGCTACTGATGATATTGAAATACTTGGTATTCAGCATTAACATCTCAAAATTTTATACAAGATTCATTGTGATTCATGTCATGTATATATGATGTGCATATAGATTTGAACTCACTGCTCCATACTTTTGGGTTTTACTTATCCTGTAAAAAATTTGAAACACATATCTGTACATAATGAGCAATACTTACATTACTCTCTTTAAACAAAATTAATTGTATTAATGAATATTTTAGAATTTATTCTGTGTGGTCAATGATATTGAAATAATTGGTATTCAGTAATAATAGTCTCAAAATTTCATATATGATTGTTATGTATGTATAATGTGCATATAGATTTGAACTAACTGCTCTATGTGTTGGGATTATACTTATCCTGTCAGATTTAAAATACATGTCTGTACAATGCTTATAGTATTCTCTTTAAATAAAATTAATTGTATTATTGAACTTATTTAAATGAAATTATTGTAATAACCTTGATTCTAAAATTGCTTATATATCTGACACTATTATTTTCTAACCTATGTGTGCATTTCACTCTGATTTATCAGGAATGGGAGTAGTGTACATGGATTTATATCAAGCAGCTGCGTGTACTTAATGTGTATGTGTGTTTAATAGTAATAATATTGCTTTATGAAATTCATGAATTTTATTTCATGTATTCACTATTCTTGATACTGAACTACATCAGTATCTCACTACTAGCCATAAGATTTATATTTATTCTAATTAACATTGCATGTAAGTAAAAATGTCTAATTGCTGTATCTTTACGGGATATACTTAATCAGCTTGGGTGGTTTTCCCCATGTGTAACGTGTTTGCGAGCCAGTTTCCCTTAGAAAGTCCTCCACAAAGGCATCCCTCCCTTTAGGCAGATAGCCCTCGTGTGCTTTGCCATAACTGACTAACCTAACCTAACCTAACCTTAATCAGCTTGGTTTTTTGCCTAACTTTAAATGCATAGCTGTCTAAAATTGTGTATGTACCTCATTTTACTTAGCATTGTGGGCATGTGTGATGGATATACTATTTATATTTAGTTATGCAAGTTTTTAAGTTTTCCACTTGATGTACCAGAACTAAATGTTTCCTTAAGTGTATATTGTAATTATGAGAGTTATTATGATGCTTTGTTGTTGTGTTGAAATATATTTTATGTGCCTTTGTCTCTTTTCTTTATAACAAACTGAGAAAAGCATAATGTTTGATTTAGTGAACAGTTTTATCAACAATATCATTAGAATAATTCCAGATTTTCCATCATTAAAAATGTAAACTGCTGAAATACAATTCATTTAATTTCTAAATTTTTAATATTAACCCCAATCAAATCCAAAATACAGTAGTGATTGGAAGAGAAACATATTAGGTAATTAAAACTAGGCAAAAAAGCAACTAGAATTTTATTCAAAATATGTGCCAAACTAAGGTTGCCTTTTTTGCTTACCAAGTTTAGCCTTATTTTGCATATCTGTAATGTTGTATTTAATGCTCAGAGCTGCAAATATGGAATTGTTTAAACTTTTATTGCTCAAGATTTCCTAGAAACAGTTAATTTGGTAATAAATTTAAAAAAGAAAACTTAAGTTCCTAAAATTAAATCTCTTTTAGTAGTGTTTCATCTCTTATGTATTAGAAACAGATATACAGTTTTAGATCATGATGCATTAATAGGTTAATTATGTAATAGATGCTAGAAAATTTTTAGGCACAGGACAACTAATAGAAATATGTTATATGTTCTGAAGCTATTCGCTTATTTCTTACTATATAAATAACTGAAAAATAAAACATATGCCCTAAATCAACTTTAAATTATATTAAATAGCTGTAATAAGTACAATTCAGAATAGCGTTTATTTTTTAGATGCAAGCAGGAAGTAAAGTAGTTAGTCTTTATATATGAAACAAAAGTGAGATAACTTGAAATTTCATACTTTCTTTCTCAATAAAAACATTTTTGTTGAATAGAAAGGTACAATTTCTGACTTTAATGGATTAATCGTTTTTAAATTTTGTATATAACAACACAGAATTAGTTTCTGATAGATTTCTGCTCATTGTAAACATTGCAAAGTGCAGCAGAATAGTAGCGCCAGTAGGAGTTTCACGGAGGCTACCGAAAACACAAAAGAATCTTTTCACAATGGCAGGCCTTGAGTTTAGTCGGCCATGCTAAAACAAACAAATTAAAGTCAAGCAAGCAAAAAGTGCAAATTTAGAAAACAAGGTATTAAATTCATGGAAGTATTACATAACACACTCTCAACACACAATTACTCCTTCTTTTACAACTACAGAAAGGAAAATGAATCAACACACTCTCAACACACAATTACTCCTTCTTTTACAACTACAGAAAGGAAAATGAATGAACCGTTTACGCCAAATAACGCGAGAAAGTTCTGAGTAGATCTTCATACAACCCAGAAAATCTCATAACTCCTCCCATTTTTCCCCCTTTCTGATCGTGAAGATCTCCTGTCAACAACGAATTCCTTCAAACAGTCTGTAAACAAGTTTTTTGCTAACAGTATGTTGACAATTAAAACGAATCATTAGGAAATCCACTTTAATGCTAATTTTTTATATTTTGTAAGTTTCCGCTTGCCTTTTCTTTTCTTTTATATGTATGTTCATTTTGAAAAGTGTGGAGTCTTTTTGCAAATTTATGAAAACAGGAAATACCATGTCAGATTCTGAATCTTTACCTTCTGTTCGGAAAGCTCGTGTTACTGCTATGCAACAGATTAGTCAGTCTGATCAATCTGCTCATGAGGAATCCGGAGATGATATTGTAAGATCATTTCTCTTTGTATTATCTGATTTATCTAATAATTATTCAAATAATCTGTTTACATAATGCTATATTTGTTTTTCAGTTGTTGAAAGTATTTCGGAAAGAGGTTACTCAAAATGCAGACATATAATCAGACAAATATTATTTATATTGCACACCGATTATGATGGTTCTACTTTGGTATAGACGGTTGCACAGATTTTTCGCGATTTAAGTTGGCGCAATTGTTGGCGCGGTTTTTACAATCGTCAGCCATCTTGAAAAACGCTGTTTTTACGTATTTTACGCACAGTAAAGTATTCGAAACTTAAAAAAAAATAAATATCGTTAAAAATAATGGATTATTTTTTTTGTTGAAAACTTCGTTTTTTAAGATGGCAGGCAAATGTAAATAAATACATTTACTACGAGTATAAAATACTAAAGTAAGGTTAAATTATTACTTTCATGTAGCATAGAAATAGAATAAAAACACTTCGCCAACGTTTAATTGGATTAAAATATTACTTAAATTGAATATCGAATTAAAAACATCATACCAACGTTTAAAAGAATTAAAATATTACTTAAATTCAAATACTTTGAAATAAGTTTTATAGGATATAATTATTTAACTTAAAACATATGTGGAAATAAATATCTCAGCATGTTTTGATAGCATCACTCATTATTTTTTTGTCTTTTTTTTTAGTACGATGGACTACATAATTTAGCAATTAATGCACAAATATTCTTTAACCAATCAGGGAGCTGATTACATCACGCATAGAATTAAAATTATTTAAATAATCATGCATAATAAAATCATTTAAAAAAATGCAAAATTAAATTCTATTTTAATATTTAACCTTAGATGGGTTTTCTTCCGCAAAGCGCCCGGTAAATGTAAACACCGCCAAGATTGGCGATAACAGTTCAAACCTGGTAAACCCGTCAGATTCAACAGATTCGTTTTTTCGAAGGTTGTAACCATTGTTCTTATGTTGATTTTTGTTCAATTACCACCTTCGCTGTTCGCATTTACAGATTTAAACTTTTCTTCAAATATTTCTTACTATTTTTTCGGATTTTCACGGTATTTTTATGAATTTTTAACTATGAATAGATAGAAACATTTTCATATAATTAGTGAAGTTTTCAGAGACAGATGCTTGTTCGTGGAAGAAAATAGTGGCGAGAGGGGGTGAATGATAATCGGAAAGACGAATATTTTGATTTTTTTGCGCAATACATTTATAAAATAAAAAAAAAGTATGAGAAGAATATAATTTATTACTGAAAAAACTTTCATGTAATCAGATAGTTGCAATTCAGTTTCTATTTAAAATGAGAATATTTGCTGATTTCATTTATGTGTTGATAATAGATTTTCACAGTTTTGGAAGTACTTTGAAATTACACAATGTAGATATAAACTATAAAAGTACTTTTTGATTTTATGCTTTTATAATTTCCTTAGAAACTGCACTGTTAAAAACAGGAATATTTTGGAATTTTATAATATTTAAAGATATTCAAAGACAGATCCGAAGTTTACTAATTTTTCCATTAAATAGATAACTTTGTCAAGAAAAGAGTTCATTATTACAAAGATTTCATTATTCGATTATTATTTTACTTCGTTAAGCTTAATATATTGTTTTCCGTGCTTATTTTAATTTAATACAAATTATTTTTGATATCACATTTAATCGGTTAATTTTACATCCATATGCTTTTATGTATTGTTATTATTTAACTTATTTCGATTATATGCACTAAATATCACGTTTTCGCGGCTTACTTCCATGTGTTTAATAACCGTACGCCGCTCATCGTCGTCGTCGATCAACTGTTGGTGAGCTTGGCGGAGTATAACTGCAACGGCGCCAACGGGTTCTTTGCCGAAGCGCCAACGGGCGCTTTGCGGAAGTGCTTCCCATTAGATTAAATTTATAGATATTAAAACCAGTTACTTTTAAAGTAAGGGGATGTCATTGATTACATCATCCGCAGCATAAAATATCGTAAACAATAAAATTTTTATTTCAAATAAAAATGCAAAATTAAATTGATCTTTAATATCTAGAAGCCATAAATAATATTTAAAACACGGAATTTAAGCATAATAAAACGCATAATTTTTTACATAAAATGACAACAAAATATCGGTTACCATAAATAATTTATCCAGCATTGGGTTTACCATAAGTCAGATCGCTCGCCAAAAAAAAATCGCCAAAATCCGTGCAACCGTCCACCAAAGTAGCACCACCAAGATTATTTTTGACTTTATAAAATGTGGAAGTCCTTTCACCCCCCAGAAGCTAAGAATATTTATTGAGGCGTACATACAAGGTGTCTACAAAGTAGTTGGGCAAAACAAATTATTTATTTGAATGTAATTTACAGGAAAAAAAAATTAATGTACATATTTTTGTAAGATAGAGAAATAGTCCAAGTCTACCTTTATAACAAATGCTTGGTGTGACTTCCTTTCGTTACTCTACAAATATCCCGGAAGTTAGTAACTTACGAAATTGCCCAACTAAATTATAGACACCCTGTATTATGACAAAAATTTTATTAAGGCGCCGAATAAGTTCAGCAGACTAACTGGTCAGGCCTTTGTGAAAAAAAAAAAAAAGAAAAAAGATCCCCCTCGTAAGCATTAAGGAGTTAGTTAAGAGGAAAGCTGTTAAGGTGTTCAACAGCTAGATTTCATTTTGCTGTGCTGGATGTATCGGTATCTTCAAGCAAAACAAAAAGGATTTATGTAGTGTACATTCAAAAGTGGGGAAGAAATATTAAATTTGTATAATTTTCCTCCAGTATTAGTGAAACATGCTGAATTATTCTATTTAATATATTTAGGAAATATTTAATGTGCATTTTAATAAAATTATTTATATTTTTTCCTGGGTGTTTTAAAATTTACATCAACTTTTATCTGAACTTTTATCCTTAAATACATGATGGTAGTATATAACAATAACACTAATGCTGAAAAGGATAGGGTCACTAAAGCATTGACACTAGGCAGTTTTATTTAAGTTTGGAATTATTGTTTCTTTTAAATTTGATTTGAAGTTATAGTTTTGCAGTATTTTTGATTTAGTAACTTCAGTAAAAAATTTTTTTATGCATTTTAAACCTTAAATGCTAAATTTATCTAATTATAAAAATATCAGCTATACAGAAGTGTGCATTAAAAGACTGGAACATTGCATTTTTATGTAAATTTTGCACCTTAAATTGACGTGTAAAGGAGAAATTAACCATCGTTGTCAGTTTAGAAGCATAAATAAGGAAAAAGTGTGTTTAATCTTCAATTTATTACAACTGGACAACAGGAAACTACTTTTATTGCAGAAACATAAATAATAAGAAAGCGTGTTTAATCTTCATTTTATTGCTGGAAACTACACATATTAGCCAATGAATTAGAAACCCAAGATCAATATTTTAATTGGACCACCTTTTGCATGAATAACTGCTCTGATTCATTTGGGCATCAAGTCTACATGCTTCTGGAGTGTATTTACATCTGGAGAATATCATGCATCAGGTATACAGCTTTTTAGATCTTGTAAATTAGATGGATGAGGAAAGTGCTGTCAGATGCCTTTCCACCATAGCCCACACATTTTCTATGGGGTTAAGATCTAGGCTATGCCATGGCCTGGGAAAGTATTGGAAAGACTGATGTTCTGTGAACCAATTTTGAACACCATCGCCATCAGGTAAAAACGCAACATTGCAGAGTGCACTTTTCCCACAGGCATCCGACTAGGCATTCCTATCCTCTGCAGTCAATAATTTTGCTATAAAATATATTAATTATTTTGAGAGTTAGTTGGGGCCTGAAGTGATGCAAGTCAGCATCCTGCACTTTTATCAGATTTGAAGGTACTCTTCTGCGATCAAAACCGGATTCAGAAATGTGTGTAAATATGCATGTATGTGTGGATAATTTTGTTTACGTATGCATGTGTATATATTTATTTGAATGCATGAATACACATTCATGCATATACATACATATGCACGTGCATACATGCATGTATTTCTGAATCTGGTTCCTATAACAGAAGAGCACCCATTTAAATCTAGAGAATATGTGGGTCACTCTATTCATTGAATTCCTCTTCCTTCAAATAAACAGTCCAAAGGCCATCACTAGGCTTTTTTGCTGCCCAATGCAAACTCTGCAACTTCTAAATTTTGCCTTCCTCCACTTTCTTTTGAAATTCTACAAGCTTTGCCTTCCTTAAAGTATGTGCTTAGTATTACTGCTCTGATTCTGGTACTGTCCCTGAGTCCAATGCAAAGGGCATGACCATTATCATCAATTAGATGGAGATTGTTATTTATTGCATCCCTAAACAACTTGGCTATATGGATCTAGAACCTCATCTTGGTATATTTCAGCATTTATAGTTACACTGGTAAAAATGTGTAGGTTAGTGTGGCTATTCAAAGTGATGCTCAGGTATATCTTCATTCCACCATCTTCTTACGAATGCCTTTTACAGATATTTTCATATTTATTGCATGAATTTTGATTCCTCTAGAATGCAGCATGTCTGGAATCATTTTCCAAACAATTTCTTGAAATCAGAATTTGAAACACTCTCTTACATATCTTTCCATGCATGACAAAATAATAGGTAAAAAAATTTGTGAAAGTCTGTATAGTGAAGGTAAAATTCATTGGACTATGTAATAGCATTTACCTTAAGCTAAAGTTTGTTTAAATCATGCTGGAGAATATATAAAATAAACTGAAAATAATAAATTGTTATTTCGAGAATGTACCAATTAAAAGAAAAAATCCTTTACCTTTAGTTTTCTTCCTATTACTACCTAAGTATTTCCTCCTGCATACATTATCAACAATTTTCATGCTGCCGAAAATATCCTTTTTCAAAGTGTAATTCACTAAGCAGTATGTATACCTGCTTAAACACTAAGCAGTACGTATAATTTAAAAAAAACTTTCTAAAACTTTTTTTGAGTGGGGCATCACTTTTATAAATTATGTTTTGCAGACCACTTTATTGTGGGTCTCTTTGAAAGCAATTTTGGGTTGATATTTACTGTACAGTTCCGCTTGGTTTCTGTCTGAAAAAATCGCCAAGTGGTATTGGTTGTTCCCGCTGCATGAAATAGGTTTTTCGGTAACCCTAATGTTGATAAGTTTGGCGAAACTAGCATTGGGGAAAATTGTGCAAATATTGCCTAATATGTTGTGATAAGTTGAGATTTTGACTATATTTTGTATAGTAAACCTTTCATATGGACTGGAGATTTTCAATTCCTGTGTTTGATTTGCACATGCGTAATGTTTTATGAAAGTGGTGCCTGAAAGGTTGTCTGAATGTTTGCTTAGTGTTATAAATGAGTATATTCTTCCAGAGATAATAATAATTTCAGACTGCTGGAAGGCATACCAAGTATATAATTTCATGTTATGTTCATATACCATGTTATATAATTTCAGATGAAGGCTTTGGACACCTAAGCATAAATCATAGTCTGCAGTTTAAGGATCTGGATATAGGTGCCGTTATTAATAAAATAGAAGAAACGTAGAGTGGAATTAAACATGGTTTAGACAGGAAGAAAATGAAGGACGGCTTGCATTATTATTTGGCCAAATATGTGTGGTGCAAGAAGGAGCAAGGGGGGAAAAATGTATTAATGGCTTTCTGTGTTTATCCGCCATTAACAGCGAATGAGCCAAAACCACCAGAAATTTAATTGAATTGCTTATGTGGAGGATGGAGGAGATGCTAGTGGGAGATGTCAACATATGACGTGAAGAAAAGATATGTTAAAAAATTGATGTTGTATTTATTTATTGGTGTTTCTATGTTAATTTTTGTTAAATGATTTGTTGTTTAATGCTGGGAAATTTATATTTTTGGTTATTTATTGCTCTTTGTGTATTTTTGGTTATTTGTTCGTGTCTGTGTGTTAAGACAACGGTGAATTTCTTCTGGTTAACATGATAGTTTTAACTTTGTTTTAGCTTTCTGATTTTGTTAAATGAAAATAGGTCAGTGTATACATGGAAAAAGTTAATTAGTGTGCAGGGCCTAGTTTGTGCAATTTTGAGATTTTTTTAAAGTTAAAATAGGTCGATGTGTACATGGATAAAGTGAAATTAGTGCGTAATGCCTAGTTTGTGTAATTCTCTGATTTTTTTCAAGTTAAAATAGGTCGATGTGTACATGGACACCGAGTTTGTGTAAGTGTTTGATTTCTTGTTTTCGTTTTGTGTAGTGGGTGGAAGGATCGGCACTATCTTGAAATTGACTGGCACTATCTTGACCAATTTCAAGATGGTACCGATCCTTTGTGGCGTCAATCTTGGCATCCAAAAATAAATGATTCTCCAAGCGGTACTGTAGAGTAAAGATTAACTGCAATTTTGTTTAGTTTATATCGCTACCAGTATACTTAAACGTTTAAAATAAATTTTATTAAAATTAATTAAATTTTGCATTGGTACTAATTAATGAATTTATAATAATTCAAGGCTATTAGAGTTTGGATTATTAGAGCTATTTGAGTTAATGATAAAAACCATATGTTGCACAGATATGTTGATGCATATGGAATTATTATTTTTAAATATCATTGGGCAGTTCACTATATTCCGTTTTCACTGGAAGGTAACCATACTTTCTGAAATTATTCTGCTTGAAATTTCATTTTAAGTCCATTGTCATTCGGGAGTTTAATTTATTGTTCTCTTTCATTCAATGACAATTTGTTTTTTTCACAATGGAAAACATCAAGAACACATAAAAATTCATTATCTTTACCATTTGGAAAATAAGTTTCAAAGTGTGACCTTTGTGTTTCAAGGCATAAACATCACTGAATAATTCTTTTCCGTTGACGATGTAATTTTCTACTGAAAAAGATTCTAAGTTTGGCAATGGTGAAAAATTTCTGTGCTTTGTATAACTACCCATAAACCAAGTTTGCTATTAAAATCCGTGAATAAGAACAGTCAAAGACTTACTTGTAAGCAAAGATTTAGTTCGTTTAATTTTGAGAATATATCTAAAATATTGCCACTCTACATATCATCAGTAAAAAATGATGTAAAATCTTTTTAGTTTTATTTACAAATAAAAAGCATTTTTACAAATCTGGTATATCAAGTAACACGATGTTCTTTGCTTCAAAAATGTGAAACATATTCAATTATCACTCATAATGTGTGCTGACAAATTCAAAGCATGCAAGCATGCACTGTAACCAAAGATAAACTAATATGAATTATATGCTATGAGTGTCAGATTAACAGACAGAATAAGCTATAACTTATAGGCCTTCTATCATTTAAGAAGACTTTTATCATTTAAGAAGACTTTTATTGATTGATAACTTTCGAAATAATATTGATTTAATCTTGAAAGAAAATTACAATGAAGTTTCATTAAACTGTTCCCAAGCAGTTGGAAAAAGTATTCTGAAAAGGTTTCACCTCAGAAGAGTAAAAAGAAATGAAAATTTAATTTTTTGTTTGCTAAAATTGTAATTTTAATTAAATAACAATATATTAATTAATATTAATATCAGTGTAATAGAATGGGATCTTTAAAATTATTGGTCTATAAAATTAATAACATATTAGAAATTAGCATATTAGAAGTTAATCTATGAAAGATTCAACTGCAGGAAGAGCTCCAGCTACCTAGTGAGCTCTACAGAATTTCATTTGGCTTTATATCGTAACGTCCCCCTTTTTTTTAAAGCAAACATTAATGCAATTTGTGCAGTGAACTCATCTTTATTCTCATCATGCAAAGAAGGTAGTTTATCATTGCTGTATATTTGAAGGTTTGTCAACTGTGTTTGCCAGTTTTTTCTCCAGATAAAAATGTAATGTGTATATTTTGAAATCTTTAAGATATTTTCTTTTTATGTGCATAATGAAATATTTTTTGGTGCTTTTCTTTATAAATTTAAGGCCCAAGAAGAGTAGATAAAAGGCTCTTTTCATTAATTATTCTTTAAAATCTATTTATTATTATTAAGATCCATTTGTGAGTTGGTAAAGTAAATTTATAGTGTATCGCATTTATATAGCTGTTGTTTGAGTTGTAATATTTTTTATTAGTAATTCACTAATAATTCATATCAGTAATTTTGATATAGTAGTTGTTTGTTTCTGTTGTAATATTTTTTTTTATTAATCTACTAAAAATTCATATCAGTAATTTCATTATAATATTTACTTTTTTAAAGTGTAGTATATTTAATGCATAATTAAAATATTATGACTATTAAGACTGTGACTATGGGAAAATTAGTGATTTTGCCTTTTATAATACTTTCTTTATTTTGTGAATTTTTTAAAAAATCTGCCATCATATTAGAATGCACTTATTAAATTTATAAAATTTGTTTTTATTCAGTTTTTTTTATTTATTTATTATTGTAAATATATTCTATCATAGGATGAAACATCAAGTATTGGCAGTGCTTCCACTTTTGATAATACTTCACGTAGTGACACTCCAACTAACAGAGGACGCCGTAGGGGAAAAGGAAGGTGGAAATTTAAAAACTGCAAATTGGCATACAAGTGCACAACATTTATTAAAGTAATTTATCATTTAATACATGCGTAAAAGAAGAGGTTATTCTTTTTTTATAATTGTATACTGTAAAAAAATTACTAAAGTATGTCACAGCTAAAATTTACTCTATGGTACCCTTTGGCGAATTGTTTCTTTTTTTGATGCCAATATTGGTGTCACAAAGTATCGGCACCAATTTCAATATGGTGTCGATCCTTCTACCTGCTATACAAAACCAAAATAAGAAGTTAAACACTTACACAAATATGGTGTCCATGTACACATCGACCTAGTTTAACTTTAAAAAAATCACAAAATTGCACAAACTAGGCATTGCGCATCACCTTAACTTTGTCCATGTATGCATTGACCTATTTTAAATTAAAAAAAATCCCAGAGTTGCACAATCTAAGCATTGCGCACTTTGTCCATGTACACAACGATCTATTTTCACTTAAACAAAATCAGGAAGCTAAAACAAAGTTAAAAGTATCATGTTAACCAGAAAAAATTCGCTACTGTTTTAACATACAGACACGAACAAATAAACCAAAAATACACAAACAAATAGTAATAAATAACCAAAAATACAAATTTCCTAACATAAAAGCACTAAACAACAAATCTTTTAACAAAAATTAACACACAGACACCAATAAATAAATAAAAACCAATTTTTTAACATACCTTTTCTTCACGTTCAGGCCTCCCATCGGCATCTCCTCCATCATCCATGTCAGCAATTCAATTAAATATTTGGTCGTTTTGTCTCATCCACTGTTAATGGTGGATAAATATGTATAATAGCATTCAAGAAAGCCATAAATATGTTTTTTTTCCTCTTTCTCCTTCTTGCCTACACATATTCGGCCAAATAATACTGCAAGCCATCCTTTGTTTTCCTCTTGGGAAAACCACATTTTATTGCACTCCATATTCCTTCTATTTTATATACTCCTTCCAGCAGTCAGAAATTATAGTCATATCCAAAAGAATATACTCATTTATAACACTAAATAAACTTTCAGATGACCTTTCAGGCACCACTTTCATAAAACATTATGCATGTGCAGCCAAACACAACAATTGAAAAGCCCCGATCCTGTCACAGTTAGAAGTAGAAAAACCGGTTCCTCTGTCAATTTTTCCATTTATATAGTTTGCCTATTTTGATAGTTCTTTAAAGTTAATGAATGAATAATTTTTATTTTTGATACAATATACTGTTACTAATCTACTGTAGTTTGGTACGATGGCAAGGAAATATTTACTCCTGCCTTTAGATGGAACTGGGTGCATGCCACAAATGTCTAAATAAACCAACTGCAATGGTTATTTTGGATCATTTAGGAATAGTTTTAAAAGTTATTCTACTAGATTTAGCAATAATACAAGGTTCGCACTTCACCGTTGGTTTTCCGATTTCTGGTAAACCTTTCACGCTTTGGTTTTTCCTAGTATTCTGTATATAATTAAAATTTACATGGCAAAATCTTCAATGTCATAGCTTCGCATTGCCTTCTTTATTTAACTTTCCAGTTTTTGTACTGTAACCAGCTATTTTTTTATCTGTTGCATATTTAAGTGGTTTGATGTGATAGAGTTCATCATATCGTTTCGCGTAACATAATATATCCCAATTATTAAAATGCATCCACGTCTTTCCATTTGAACCTATAAGATAGGCACCTTGCTCTTGATAGTAAATTTCTTGTTAGATTTGGATTATACAACACATTTTCTCAGTCCAGTTTATTCGGTTGCCTATTTCTATTGCAAATTTAATGATACTTTTTCTTTACTTTCAAAATTACTTCACTTAACTTTTCTTTACTTTACTTTCAAAATTTCCTAGAGACATACTTATATCATATATTTCCTCAAAGTTTATCATTAAATTTTTGTTATTACAGAAATGAGTTGTAGCTGCTGTATTTATGACCCAATAAAATTTATCTGCATTTTCTCCTTTATCATAGTTGATACGTAATTTTCTACTAACATTAATTCTTTATCTTTAAACTGTCCATTTTTAATATCTATTTTAAATTTCTGAATTTTGCTTAAATTTTCTTTACACTGTGCGATTAAGTGTCCACGTTTAAGAAATCTGTAACAAGGTCCTATCTTCATATTCCACACTTTTTTCTTAGATTTAGTTTTACTTTCAACCTGACTATTTTTCCCGGCATTTGTGCTAACAGTATTACATACGCTTACCATGTTGCCTTCTAAATCTGCCTGTACCCGGCAAAGTCGACTTTCTTCCCGTACCAGTTCTTCATCAATTTTTTACAGCGTAAAATTCTTTCCTTTCCACTTATAAATCAATTGTACAATCCTGGAGTATTCCTGGGATAACCTCTGAATTGTTTGAAACCCTTTAAAAAGATCTGCTAAGTTGTGTCCAGCTCTGTCCAGCTTCTTCGCAATCATTTTTGTCCTCATGTTAAATAAACTGATTTCTTCATCTGGTGCATATCTAATGCTGAAAAATTCATCCAGAAGCTGGATTATTCTGGCTTTCGTTTTTTGATTCAGATTGCTTCTGTAGAACCTCCCATGCTTCTTTAGCACTTAAACATTCTTGTATCGATGGCCTGAACTCAGTTTTAATTCCATAATATAATGTAGTGAAGGCTGTATTTTCTCTCAGTGTGAAATCCAGTTTGTCACGTCTTGTTGCACTTTTATTCAATTCTTATTCTTTACCTTCTACGAAGCTGCAACAATTTCTGTCTAGCTACAGCATCTTGATGTCAGTCCCAGTTGTCATGGTTCAGCAATTCAAACCCTTCTGGTAGTAATGACATCTTTAGTTGCGCATGATCACAACTGCTTGAACCAACTTCTAAAACACTTCAGCTTCTTTTCGTAGATAATGACCCTCTTTCCTTACATTCCTTTACTGCTAAGTTGAACTGGGCCCATAACCTGTTGGCATTGGAGCAAAAGCATACTTTGCCTTGCTTAAATGAAGACCAGGACTAATCTAACATAAAACTAATATTTATCTCATAACTTAAAATAAATTAGCTGCAACTAAATAAAAATAAACTAGCTACAACATTAGCCTTTACATTAAAAACAATAGAGAAAAGAAAGCCAGCAAATCAACACAACATTGGTCAATCCGCTGATACTACGTCATTGGCAACCATGCTAGTTTATTGCTCATTGACCTCTGATCTAATTTGCATGTAGAAAACAACCAAAAACAGAGCATTAAGTCAACACGTACAGCTTTTAAAGATCTGAAAAACATATGTCTGCAATTTTATCATCATGCGATGATTTGTAGGTGCTTTATTTTTTTTCAGAGACGATGTTTTTAAAATGCAAAGTTTTCACTTTATTTTCTATGGCAGTGTACCAGTATGTTTTAGAACTGCAATGTTTTCTCCTTGAACAAATATTCTCTTAAAAGAAGTATTTAAGTGAACTATAAAATAGATACCTTAAGCCTTGACTCAGGCTGAGTTATTTGGAAGCAAAAGCAGTTTGCTGAAGATAAAGCCAATAAATTCATTTCAAACAGTAGGGGAAACAGCACAGTGATAGCCAGGAAATGCTGTCAAAAGTTCTCTCTCTCTAAATTTAAGAACACTGGCCTTATTTATACTTTAATTAATGTACATTTTGCTAGGCATAAAAACTCTACTTTCTGTGTGTTGAGAATAAATCTGGAATCTTTTCCTAAACTTGAAACCTTTTAAAAATCGAACATCACAAATTTAAACGCACCGGACCTCATTTTTTAAATGCACAAATTGGAAGAATTTTTAAATATACGCTGCAGATTTCTTCTTGTATGTCAGACAGTAAACCCAGAGCTCAATTCTATTGCAGTGTTAATCTTAAGAATTAACTTTAGAAAGAGATACTCTCAAACCCAGTAAAGCCTTTTTAACTCTCTGAGTGGCATAACCGGCTTTATACGGTCAAAAGATTTTTTGTTATGTGATACATATTAGCTTATAACGATTACAAGATATTTTGCTTTCTAACTTTCTTTAATAATGTAAATGTAATCTTAATGAATGTAAGTTTATGAAAATTGAGGCTAAAATAAGTAATTATATAAACTTAGCTAATAAATGCTGCATAAACATAGGTCTTCATGACAGATCAAAAAACGTGTGCCACTCAGAGGGTTAAATTGCTCACGCAAAATTCTGTAACCATGGTTACCACTTCTCTTGTTACCAGGTTTACTCTCACACATATGTGAAAACTAGGTTAATTCAAATAAAAACCTTATAAAGTAAAGGAATGAAATAGAAGTAAAGAATAATAATTTATACTTGATTTATTCTTTACTTTGCTTCATTTTATTTTTTTATCTTATGCATTTTGGCTTTCAAACTTGGCAGTTATATGTCATGTATTCATTAAATATTACTTTATTTTACTGTGAAGCTTGAATCACTGAGGGAACATCAGTAATAATAATACTTTTTTTATTTCAGTTTTCCTTTAAATTTTTGTGTTTGTATCTTTCTATTTATCATTTATCTGCAGAATTTGATATTTTTGATCCTTTTTTTGCTGTGATTGAGGAAAAATCTCTAAATATATTATTGTTAATTCTGTTATATTTATTGCATTCACTTTTGATTATCAATATATGTTGTTGCTAGCTGCAGGTTTGTGGATGTCTCTTTAATTAATCACTCTGGGTGAGCAGGAAAAAATTGAATATTTATATTAAATAATAATGTCACATAGCAAAAGAAAATCTTGCAAATGACTAAAAAAGAATGCAGATATTAAGCAATCCCTCCTTAGTGCATGAGAAATATTGTAAATTTCCAAAATTGCTCCCAGTAAAATGTAATTCAACTAATTGTCTTTGAAGAGCAAAGACTCGGAGAACTGAGCCATCACGGTTTTTGGATGGATATTTATATGATGTAGCATAGGCTTCTGGAAACTTCAGGAACAAAGGTCACTTCTAGAGCTTGAAAAATCCATTTTTCCCAATCTTCCAGGAAGTCACGAAGTTGCCAAATCTCTCCAAAGCCCATAAGGACTCTTTTCGTCCATATCTCTTGATCTCATTGAGCTATTTTCACAATTTAAGTGTGGTTTATGTATCACAATTTAAAAATTATTTTTGCATCACAGTTTCAAAGTGATTTGTGCACCACATATATTCCAATGTGGTGCACCCTGGACATTGCTCTTAGTGATGAGATTGCTAAATGGTGACGTGTTTGGCCATACTGTCAACATCTTTGAACAAATATCTAGTTATTGAGGGAAAGTTTTTCTTATTTGTATGCTTTATTCCTGGCTTATTATTTGGAAATTAAAACTTGTTTATTTTTGTCGCTGTTTTCGGTATTATGGACCAATAATGCATCCTCTGTGAGTAATTTTCTGTTTGATTTCAATCTGTTTTAAAAATTGATGTGGGCTAAAAATTTAAAAAATTGAAAGTTCATAAATGTTGTTCAGTCTCACCTCCCTAAAACCGTGAGTGTGTTCTCGCAGTGGGAAGAAAGTGTTCCCGCCTTTGTGGTGAAAGTGTTGAAATAATTATAGAGATGTGAAATAAAGCTACAGTCCTAACTTCTTTTAACTAAGTGTTTTCAAGTTACTGAGAAATTGTGATTTATAATATGAAGTTTTCATGGGCCGACGAGCCCGAGTTACAAACGAATCAGCGACATCTAAATAAGTGAGTTCGTGAAAACGAAAGTGTGCTCTTCTTCCGAAGCGATTGTGTTGTGTAACCTGTGTTCATAATGGAAGAAACAATTAATTCGTTGAAGCGTGAAAAAGCAACCCTAAAGGGTAAAATCACCCGTTTAGAAACCTTTGTAGAATCGGTGATTGAACTAATAAGTGAAGATATTATAACTGAACTTGAAGTAAAACTAGAAACTGTATGCACCGTGAAAAGATGTATTGCTGAATTACAAAAAGATTACTTCAAATTGCCTGCAAAGGTGGATATTAGTGAAGCAGAATCGGATTTAGAAGAAATGGAGATTCGTCTGGAAAATGTCCAAGTAAGATTAAAAACATTCTTACATAAATTAAATGTGAAATGTTTTGTGAAAAGTACTGAGAATGAACAGGGTAAAATAAGTGTTGATAATTGTTCTAAAATAGCCCCAGACGTAACGCTCCCAAAATTGATTTTACCTACATTTACTGGTAATGTTTATGAATGGATAACTTTTAATGATTTATTTAAGGCTGCTGTGCATAATAACGATAATTTGTCAAAAGGACAAAAGCTTCAATATTTATTATCAGCCCTTAAAGGCTATGCTCTCTGAGTCGTAAAGTCAATCCCAGTTTCGGATCAAAATTATGAAGTTGCTTGCTCACTGCTAGAAGAACGATTTTCAAATCATCGAGAACAAGTTTTTGCCCACATTAAGCGGTTTATGTCAATTCCACCTA
>KK117331.1:0-20149 GCA_000611955.2 Stegodyphus mimosarum
CATCTCATAGTCGTGTTTGTGTCACTTAAAAATATTTTACATAATTCAGAAATTGAATATAAGTATTAAAAAATATAATAATGAACAAAATGATTAAAAAAATTAAAAGTACGGAAAAGCTAAGTGAAGGATGAAAACTTAAGAAATAAAAAGGAAGAATTAGATTTTTAGAATCGAGAATTAGCAAAGCAAATCGCATTCAATTTAATGAAAAGCTGACATATAAGAAGAACACTAATAATCTGGGAAATTAACATTAGAAACTACTGTTACAAGCTCAATCATATTAGCTTTACGCCTATCCACAGTTTCTTAAAATGAACTTTTTTTATTTTCCATAAATTGAGATTTGGGATTCTTTTTGGAATTCTTACAGAAATGACCACAGGAACTTATAATCGAAGATGCATTCGTCCGGAAGGTTTTGAAACTTAGACTTTTAACTGGAAACTGGGACCTCGTAGGGATTTAGACTCAATCTGAAAAAATATCACGGTAGATCTTATTCAGCGTAGTTTGAAAAATTAAACATCTCGAGGTAATTTAAAAATTTTGTTCTTTGAGACTATAAATAGAATAAAGAGATCGCTGGAATTCGAACCCCGGACCAAACTACCAGCGCTCAGCGACTTTACCACTCGGCCAATTTGGCTTTCAGAGAATTTTTTTGCCCCTGAAGAAAAGAGACTTGTGTCTGATAATCTCAGAATAGACGAAGTTATTGAAATTCTACACCAAATTAAGGTTGAGTTAAGGTTGAGAAAAGAGACTTGTGTCTGATAATCTCAGAATAGACGGAGTTATTGAAATTCTACACCAAATTAAGGTTTCATTGGATTCCTGGTCATTGTGGTTTTTATGGTAAGACAAAACAAATGTACAGAAATTATTCAAAGATGTATACCATTCTGCAAAACTATACATTCGTAAATTTTTGAAACAAAATTGGGGAGGTAAACTTATAATTCGTGTCTTAACCAAGAGCTGAAAAGGAAGCTACCAGACAAACCACGGGGAATAGCTGTGGCTAATTTTAGACTGGAAATTGGTCTCAACTTCTTCGCGTGCCATGTGTATCGTTTTGGTGTTATTACCGGCTCTAACTGCCCGTCTTAAATGAAAGATGGACATCGGAAGGTGGCCGGCGCTCCGTGAAGCCTCGGAGGCCATATGATGAGATCACAGAGGTCTGTTTATACAATATTTTTCTTTATTCTCTGCAATTGGAAGAAAAAATCCTATAAATTTCTTTCATTTCAAGAGAGAATCTCCACTTGTGACTATTCAAATCCTTTCGTTTAATGGAGATCAGACACGTTCTCCGTTTTTACTTGGCTTTTACTTTTTCAAATGATCTAAGAAATTGTTCTTCATTTCATTTCAGTTCCATGAGATGGTCAACCGCGATGAATTACTCAGGAGGTTATTGCAGCGTTACCCAATTACTGTCTTCGCCCCCACCAACGAGGCTATAAATAGGAACAAGGAATGGGTACTTGGTAGAGAGAACAGCGTTGTATCCTATCATATTTGTAAGTATACTTTCTCAAAACAAGCCACTGAGAGATAATTTGTAAGCATACCTTTGATTTCTTGTCGTTCGTAAAAGTGAATAAGAAATTGGATTCATGATGCGATTAAAACAACTGAAATTATTTTACACATTTTATTTAATTTTCACACTTCTAAGCAAAAATACTTTAAAAAATTAAATGGAAATGTTTTTCCTTTTAAATTTAAATTATTTTTATATAAATTTAATAGAAACTTCAACCTGAGAATAATTAGATAATCATAGAATATTTTTTGCAAACTGGAGTAAAGTCGTCAAGTAAAAAAATAAAATTTAAAAAGCGTTATAACAAAGTAAAGGATTATAAATTGTAACCAAGTAAAGGATTAAGTCGCCAAACCTCGTGGTTTGTAATTTTAATTTGCAATTTTAGTTACATATATTAGGCAAAAACTCAACCTTAATTTGGTGTAGAATTTCAATAACTCCGTCTATTCTGAGATTATCAGACACAAGTTTCTTTTCTTCAGGGGCGAAAAAATTCTCTGAAAGCCAAATTGGCCGAGTGGTAAAGTCGCTGAGCGCTGGTAGTTTGGTCCGGGGTTCGAATTCCAGCGAACGGGCTGGCTACATTGCGATTACGTGCTTTTCTTGGTGTGTAGCGTGTATACGAAACAGTTTCTCTTAGAAAATCCTCCACGAAAGATTATTCGTCAAACCATTATAGTAACAACGGTATTATTTGAAAATTTCTCAGTATCGATCTTTACTCGAATTATGTATTTTTCCTACTGGTCGCGTCGCCGGTTACCGGTACTCCCACGGCGCTGTAGCCAAGTTGAGTGCCGACCACCGGTGACCCTCATGACAGTCAGCCTTTTAATGAGGGATATCATCCTATTAAGGTTAGGGGTGTGAGAGCAGTCAAATAATTTCCAGACACATTAGGAGCCGTTCATAAATGAACTTTTGTATTTTGCTTGCTCAGGTTTGTGACGGTACCTATCCGCACTTTTCTTGCATTTATATTCAATTAGTTAAATTCTATTGCTATACTCAAGGACTTTTTTTTCTCTCATCGCTTTATAATATCAGTGAGTAATAGTATCAAAATAGCCACGGACAAATATGATCACACTAGGCGGCGCCTAATCTATGTCAGTCTAATCTAATCTAATCTAAGTCGCTACTTAGTTTTTTAAAGGTTCTATCTTTCAGCCCCCGAAAAAGTTAGTGCACCCATTAATACATGTCTGGATATAAGATCGTTTATTATAATGAGATATAAGATGTTAGCCGTTAGTCACTAGCTTCTACATGGCAAAAAAAAAGTTAATGAACAAACAGGATTTGCTATAGCTGTAGGTTCAGCTGCTGAAGAATCTTACCTACGGGGGGGGGAACCGCCCACTAGGTTCGGAAATTGAGTTGGAACTGCCCCTGTACGACAAATGGTAAATTTCTGTTGTCCTACCCATTTTTCCTGCTTATCTAGGCTTCCGAAGGCCAAAGGATGCATCTCTCCAGGCCGACTGGAGGAGGCTTTCTTTGTAGGAGGGTTATATATAAGCCGTTATATATCAGCCGTTTATATCATAAGGTGATTAGCGGTGTCGGCTGTTAAATCCTTGTGGCCTATCTCGAATCGCAGATGAAGCATGGATGTTTGCAAATAAAAAATACCTTTAGGCACAGGCTGTTTTAAAAAAAAATCCAGCCAAACTTCCAAACAGAGTTTAGAGGTGAGGAATGAGGGAAAGGAGATTCTTGAATTCCATCCCCTGTATTATTCTCAATCAAAATTAGAACTAAATTGGCCACAGTCGTACAACTACCCATAAGGTACTTAAGTCCTTGATGAGTGAACCCCAGCCATGTCAACATTCCTAGAACAGATCTGCAACCTGAAACCGTATTAGAAGGATTGGAAAACAAAGATGTTACATTGACCATCAAAAAATGTCTGATGGAACATTTAACACTCTCATCCATTTGAAATCGATGTATATTGACGATCACATTTACAACACTTTGCAACATACTGACAACAAGCACATTGTCGACAATTCAAATGTTATGTTCATGAAAGTTTATAGAAAAATTTATCAAAGTTAAGAATTTAATGTCTGTCAACTTATCCCGATTCATTCACAAGTACAGGTTGAAGCAATACTGACACCTGTGCATTCCTGGGGGTGTATATTAGTTAGTGCTAAACTATTAAGATTTCGCCGTAAATTTGAAATAGAACACATCTAGGATGGGCGGTCTTACCACCAAACTCTCGAGAAGACTTCCGGTTGTTCGTTATTCTGAGTGATCCATTACAGTATAGTAGAGTTGCACGATCAGCTTCAGTTGATTTAAATTAACCGATTCACTTTACTGAACGAATTGATTCAAAGTCCAGAAAACGGAATTTATAGCTATTTTACAGTTCTCGAACAGCTCTTGTCTTAAGCTTGCCACCATAGATAATTGCTATTTGTTGACAAACTGATTCATTTTGCTGAGCGAGCGAGCGAACAGCTGATTAGCGAAAAAAGGATGGAAAGTAGTTGGAAGCATATCAGCTTTCCATTTTAAGGGAGAAAAGAACATTTATCTTCAAAATCAATTTAATTTTTACCACTTTTCACCTTTTTGAAAAATTCTTATTCTAGAATTTTTTTGTTAGTTCTGTGTAGAAAGAAGTTTTTATAGACTCACAAGACTACACTTGAAAGGAATCAGTTCAGTGCGTTTGTGTTTCATTAAGTCGATTTTTCTGGTCCCACGGCAGCCCACCTCAGCGGCCGAACGGTAAAGTCGCTGAACACTGGTAGCTTGACGTGGCCTCGATTCCAAGTGAACGAGCTGGCAGTATATGCGTTTTCGTTGTTTTCCCCATATGTAACGTGGATATGAACCAATTTCCATTAAAAGGCCTCTACGAAGGCATCCCTTCCTTTCCGCGTCCTTTCCTTCCGTTCTTCCTTTCCTTTTGTAAGCTTTTCTATAATCAAATAAACCAAAAACTGGTCCCAGGACTAGCTCGATTCTTTTAACCCTCCCCTCCGACCTCACTGACTGGTCCGGGTATTACTGCTTGCCTGTTTCGTTTTGCTTTTCGCTCCATCCTCGCTAACCACTCTTGATTCACTCGCCGTTCCAGATTTTTTTTTATCAAGGTTATTGTTAATGACAGATCAGTTTATTTCAGTGAGCGAACGGTTCTCATCCTATCCCATGAAAGAGAGGTTTTTGTCCATCTCTACCATGCAGAGAGTATACGCTTAACAGCATCCACGTTTTCTCCTGGTTTTGATCCCAATCCCATCGTTTCGGTAGTTAGCGTCATTAACCATTATACCAGCTGGCCGGCTAATTCATTTACAGAGGAATGTAGTCTACTGTTCTAAGCAGAGTTTTTCGAAGAATTAAACAGGTATAATAATTAACTCACTAAGGCAATTCAGCTAATATAAACATTTTTGAAAATATGGAATGCGCTGCCATCCACAAATGAATAGAAAACTTTGCACATGTTTTATGTTGTTTTCGCTCCAAATCATCGCTTTCCTATTCCTACTGCAGAAAAAAAAATCTTTAAAATGAGTACATCTTGAAAACCGTAAAGGATACTTTCATGTCACTGTCGTAGATTAATAAATCTAAGCTGCAGCATTCTAGCGATCTAAGTTCCGTAGGTAATTCTAAAAGAAATGCTTTTATTTTTGGTAACACCCATTTCCAAATGTTACGAAATGTCCAGCTGCGGTAAAGCGGGTTTAGGATTGCCAGATTTGGCGTGAAATCGCCCTTTTGGCGACAAAATTCGCGATGTGCCATAAACGGAGCGAGAACATTCTGGAAAGTATTTTTACCGGTTTGCGCCAGAATGCTCTCGAAAGCAGGCAGAAAGCTATATAAACCCTGCCTGTAAGCGGAGTGGAGTGTTATATGTGAGTGTATCGTCAGTTTTATTGTGTGAGTATTTTGAGCTTCGAGAGCGATCGATCGAGTCGGTAGCTATATTTAGTGCTTTGCCGTAAAGCTGTCTTCACCGTTGTAGCCTGAAGGCTGTGTTGCTGATTGTTTCAGCGTGTTTGTTGTAGTTTCTTGAGGACTGCAAACGTGTTTTTGGAACTGTCCTGAGTAATACTGGCTAATAAATTGCGTTTTCATGCTTCATCAAGTGTTGTGATCAATCATTCCAAATCCACGAACCCGTAGAAAAAAATAACAAAACCTTCCGATGTTAAAAATAGTAAGTCAAAACCATCTTTAAAAAAAGCTTTTGAGATAAAAGTGATAGATTTATTTTATAAAGTTTGAAAAGGTTCTACAAAACATTTTAATGTTTAAAGTTTCGGTTTCAGAAGGAACGATGCAAAGAACAACAAATAAATTTACAAATAAAATAGGAAAATCTTAAGAAAATATAAATATTGTTACGAACTTTGTATTTAGATAGCTAGTTTTAGTAGAATTAGGATTTAAATTGTTATTTCCTCGAGCAATGCAGCGCGAGACAGATTTTAAACGAAAGCTATTTCGAGAAATTAAAACTACAGAAGAATGTGCGTTGGGTAAAGGTTTATCTCGGTAATTTATATTTAAATTGAATAAATGTAATTGACTACTATGTTAGCTGTAACCGTATTCCAGTCTCTTATTGACTTCCAGAAATCTCAAAAAGCAGAAAAAAGCTAAAACTGTCTTGCGCGACCGATTGAAAGCTATAAAAAGGCCAGAGAGAGAGACCATCTTCAGTTCAATTGTTTACTTAACTGCTGTTGTTATTGCTACGATTCGTTGTTGTTCCGCATGAACTGAAATAAATCAGATTATCTTCCTCTTTAAATGCTCTGTGTAATATTTTTAGTAGTTTAAAGTATAACTACTGATTATTTTGCGTGATACTATGAACACGTGTCTGAATATCTCGGAGAAAAATTCCAGCGTTCTGTTACACTTCTTTTGATAAGAATAAATTTTATTAACTTACTATCGGAATTGTGCATTCAATCAATTACGAACCCGTACGTACGCAACAGTATATGTTTTAAAAAAACATATTTGTAAGATTGTAAATATAAAATCCTATAATCCAAGTAAAAGAAGCTGATTATTAGATTATATATCAAATGGAATAAAAAAGATTAAATGGGCTTTTTTATAAGAAAACGGTTTGATAAAAAGTCGCTGATGCGAAATGAGTTTTCGTAGACTGTAAAAGGTTAATAAACGAAAAGCTAAATATCCCAAATTCAATTAAGTTTAAAAACGTCTTAAAATGTTTTTTTGAAAAGAGGGGGGGGGTAAAGCTTGCTGCCCGCGAAAAAAGAAAAAAAAATAAGAAAGGAAAGAAAGGGGAGAAAGAAAAAACGAAAAATTAAGAAAAAATCAAGCACAATTAATTTTCTTTTTATTTTTTATCTATTTATTCATTAAACATGGCAAGACCTTTTACCTTCTATTCTTTAAAAACGAAATATGTTGCCAGCGGAGAACCAAAACATTTTTTCTGCACAATAGAGTTTAAGATATTTTATTGCTAATTTTTTATTATTTTTATTTTTTGAGGAAAGAATAAGTAAAGACAAACACTGACTATATTATCACTATTGAAAACTTTTAATGATTTGAAGAATCATAACGTCATATTTATTATAATTTTAGAATACTACAAGAACTTCTCTAAATCGCGTAATCCTGTAGGCGACGCTTTACTTGATTGCGTTTATCCCCGACTATCTCGATAACAGTCAACGATGAGAAAGAAATACCTTTCAAAATAGCAACGGTATTTAACTAAATTAATATAAATATAACCAGAAATATATAAACGGGTTCTTTCGCACCATTTTAATTATGAAAATACAAAAATTGTTTTCATGAATTATTCATAAGGTTTCTCAAGATTATTTGACTGATGCTGAACCCCTGCTCTTAATACTAGGAGCGCATCCCTGGTGGAAAAAGAGCATGCCAATGTAAAATTGAAAATTAGCCAAAAAAAGGGCCATTTTAGTAGATGTTTGCCGGGGTTCTTTTTCAACTAAAAAGGAAGGAAAAGAAAAGACAACTTTCAACGGATTTTTAGTTTTCTTCTGACGAAGAGCGATCTGTGGTTGACTGTCCTCATAATCTATAGAGTTTATTTTAATAATATTAGACGACTTCTTGATCACAATAAGTGATAAATTTTGAATGTTTTCACATAAAAACGGGCGTTTTTTCACAATTTGGTGAAAATATCCGAATGATAACATTAATCATGATTTATATTTAGCGGCATCTACTGCACAGCAAATTCGAAATTTTACACGCTTTTCACATTTTTGAAATCAATAATTATAAATATATATCAGTATAATAAATTTAATTTACAATCATCAGAAATTTTGATGAATGATTTGATTGATAAGGCCCATGAATTTTATCGTTGTCAACAGGCAAATGTTCCGCCTATCATTGGTTTTATGCTTTGGGTCTTTATAGCTGACAGTACGATTTTGGCTAGCTATGTTCAAGTTTGAAATTCAAATTTCTTTGTTATTTGCTTACATCTAGTGTTCTCGTCGGAACGAAAAATTTTATTACATAACCACTTTCAACACTCCAAAAAGAAAAATGACAGTAAGAACATTTTTGCCGGTGTGAACCATGCGTAGAATGGCAGGTATGACGTTCGTCCCCATGAATACTCTATAAAGACTCTATAAAGACTCTATAAAGACTCTATAAAGACCACTTCTTCTTCCACTCAGGAAATAAAGCTCCTGTGCCTCAAAAAATGATAGAAGAGCTGTCACACAATCTTCAACAACTGGACTACTGTGGAGTATGCAAGTACTAGTCGCCGTATGCAAGAACCTCAGGAAACTGAGGGATTGAAACAGAGTAGAGTCGTTTCGCAATCACTGGCAGGCTCCACAACATTGGAGGCGTTGGAAAGAAACGAAATACGTTTCCGACAGAGAACCAAAACATTTTTTTCTTCCCAACATAATTTAAGGTATTTTAATACTGATAACGTATTTTTTGATGAAAGAATAGGTAAAGACAAACGCTTTGCTAGTAAGAGGTAAAAGGAAATTGTAGTAATAGATGGCTTTGATAGTAGAATGAATGATGGTAAAGAATATAGCTTTGATACTCATACATGATAAACTTCTATCCTTCCTACAGTTTAGTGTTTATAAGCACTTGCTGTTTTAATTTTATTGTCTGCTCTGTGACAAATAGGAATAGGCAAACCCTGTAAATGATATTCGTCATACAAATTATATTTCGAAATATGATTTATTGTACGATTATTTCTAAATCTTTAATTTTCATGGCTGTTTTGTATTAATGAGAAATTTATGCTTAGAGAGCATTCGATGCTCATTTAGAAAGAAATGCTTTTATATCATTCAATAAAAAGTTTATATTATTTTGATAACACGTGTAAATGGGATAATATTGGATGGTAGGAATTTTCTATTCAAATCCTTCATGTAGGTAATTTCCATTCAATCATTTGTAAATGTAACAGGAAGGCATTTAAAATTAAAATGCAGTTATCTTTTAAAGCGGCAGCTGTTTATAAAAACAAAATAAAACCTTTCTCAATGAGTAAAGGTCTCTTCTGGGCACTTGACGTTTACTTCCCTTTCCAAAGCCTCATTTCGAATTGTTGTGTAGATTTATTAATTACTATTTTACAGTGCTTATTAATTTTATTAATTTACAGTGAATAGTAAAATTTTAATGTTTATGTTAGAGATGTAATTTTTAAATTATACTGTCGCTAAATTATTTCTTTTGATTTGGGTAAAATTTCTTAAGTTAGCAGACAGCGATAGCCTGTTTTTGCGTTCTCACGGGAGGAGAATTTTGGGGTCAAGGGTCAGCGACCAGCTGCATTTTTTCGTCCCCTTTTCTTGCGGGGACGAACTTGTGTTTTTTTTTGTTCAAAGGCGATCCGCTTAGCGGCGCCGATTCTTGATAGAATTATGAGGGTGCAAAATTTGGGATCTGTCTGAAGAGTCGAACGTTAACAGATTTATTACTTTGTTTTTGTGCTTGAAAGTAAGGGGCTTGTCATTGTGAAAGGATAGAACTGATTTTCTTAGAATTTTGTTGGGTATTTATTGGTCTGTTTCTAATGGTTGGAGAGGGTTACTGTTTTGTGTAGCATTGGTGAGTTTTAATTTTATGGATTTTTTTTAACCAATAGTAATTATAGAGGCGGTGCACTATTTGAGCGTCACGAGGTTTTAAATTTGGTCGCTCCCGTGGCGAGGAGACTTTTTTCAAGATTTTCTCAGATTTTAGGAGTCCATGGGCCCTCTCTCTCCCCTCAAAAAGGACTCTTAAAATCTGTCAAAATCCTGAAAAAAGTCTCCTCGCCACCGGAGCGACCAAATTTAAAACCTCATGACGCTCAAAAAATGCACCGCCTCTATAATTACTATTGGTTTAAAAAAATCCATAAAATTAAAACTCACCAATGCTACACAAAACAGTAACCCTCTCCAACCATTAGAAACAGACCAATAAATACCCAACAAAATTCTAAGAAAATCAGACTCAGATTTTAGGAGTCCATGGGCCCTCTCTCTCCCCTCAAAAAGGACTCTTAAAATCTGTCAAAATCCTGAAAAAAGTCTCCTCGCCACGGGAGCGACCAAATTTAAAACCTCATGACGCTCAAAAAATGCACCGCCTCTATAATTACTATTGGTTTAAAAAAATCCATAAAATTAAAACTCACCAATGCTACACAAAACAGTAACCCTCTCCAACCATTAGAAACAGACCAATAAATACCCAACAAAATTCTAAGAAAATCAGTTCTATCATTTCGCAATGACAAGCCCCTTACTTTCAAGCACAAAAACAAAGTAATAAATCTGTTAACGTTGGACTCTTCAGAGAGATCCCAAATTTTGCACCCTCATAATTCTATCAAGAATCGGCGCCGCTAAGCGGATCGCCTTTGAACAAAAAAAAACACAAGTTCGTCCCCGCAAGAAAAGGGGACGAAAAAATGCAGCTGGTCGCTGACCCTTGACCCCAAAATTCTCCTCCCGTGAGAACGCAAAAACAGGCTATCGCTGTCTGCTAACTTAAGAAATTTTACCCAAATCAAAAGAAATAATTTAGCGACAGTATAATTTAAAAATTACATCTCTAACATGAACATTAAAATTTTGCTATTCACTGTAAATTAATAAAATTAATAAGCACTGTAAAATAGTAATTAATAAATCTACACAACAAAATGGTATTAATACCAAATCATATGCTAAGATTTAAAGGATGTATTGTAATGTTATTTGACATTAAGCGCCCGCGTAGGTTTTAGTATTGCCATTCCCATTAGAATATTTTATTGCGATGTTTTTCATTATCTGTCAGGAAATGTTTGGTAGTAAGTCCGAAGATAAGCTATTTATCTCCTCTCTCAAACCAACTACAGAAAATAGACAATTTTTTATTACTTAAATTAAGAAAGTGTTTTGTGGTTAAATTCTCAATAACTTTTAAAGGCAAAAGATCTCATTTTGTTACAAAATCTTAAATTTCCTAATTAATTTTATTCCAGAGATTTATCAAGTACTTTTCTGACCATCAAAAATTAACTTCTCGAAAATGGTGTTTACAAAACAAAAACTAAAATTTGCAATTCGCCAGCAATCTTGATCATTTTCCTTTCAAGCGCCTTGCCGCTCGCCTTTCTTATAATTCAAAATTATTTGTAATTTTAAATTTCTTATGTGGTATTTTGGGACTTACAGTTGGCATCAAAACAACCAAAACTAACGAGACCCACCAGTGATTGAAAGGATAAAACCACCGAATTCTGGTAGTTCAATCTGTATTCCACTTGATCGAACCCGACGATCGACCTGTGTTCCACTCAGTCGATTTGTGTTGCATTCAGTGAATCTTCGACTTGGATGCGATGCAGAGAGCGCGGCCAACGAGCTGCCTTGCACAAAAAGGGCGTAATTTTCCACATGTTCCATATCTTCCCCATCTTGAAGAGGATATACACTGCTCGACATTGAAAATGCAACCCCAAGAAGGAGTCGTCCGAAAGTGATGAAATTTGGAAAAAAGACAGAGACAGCAAGCAGCAATAAGTGATCTTTATTTCAAAATGATAGTCAGAATACAGAGCGAGAACGGCGTCGGCTCGGTGGGATGTAAGACCACCGCGGAAGAAACACATCTAGTCATAGAGTCAATAAGAGTGCGGAAGGTTTCCTGAGGGATGGCTCTGCATTCCCTTTCAAACATTTGAGACAGTTCGTCTTCTGAACGAGGCAGGGGCAGAGTCTGCAAACGGCGTGGAATCACATCCCACATATGTTCGATTGGTGACAGGTCAGGAGAGTACGGTGGCCAGGGAAGCATCTGTATACCTTGCAGAGCATGTTGGCAGATGCGAGCACTGTGTTGTCGGGTGTTAAAAAAAATAGGTAGCCCCTGAAGGTAGGGGATTGCCACCGGCCGCAGTACATTATCCAAGTATCGTTGGACAATCATAGTGCCCTGAATACGAACTAGAGGTGACCTGGAATCGTAGGCGATAGGGCCCCAAACTATTATGCCACGTTGTCGCGCGGTGGGGCGTTCCACAGTTACTGCCGGATTAGATCTGTCTCCACGTCGACGCCACACACGTATGCGGCGACTTTCACTGAATAAACAGAAGCGTGACTCATCTGAGAACACGACGTTTCGCCATTCTGTCATCCACATCGCTCCAGTCGGGCACCATTCTAAACGTTGGCGTCTATGCTGTGAGGTCAATGACAGTCTTCTTAACGGACGCCGTGAGTGCAGGCCGCGTTCAACCAATTGACGGGAAATGGTTCTCGTCGACACGGGAACATCCAGGGTATCTTGTACATGCTGCAGAATCGCGGTACAAGTGAATTGCGGGACCGCCACAGCTTGTCGTCGGATACGTCGACCAACGCGTGTTGACGTCACACTGGCTACACCTGCTGCCCTCCTTCTTTCCACATTCCCTTGTTCGAACCACGTTCGCCATAGCCGATGCACCTTGCTCGCATCCATGTGGCTATCAGCTGCGATTTGACGTAAGGACCAACCCGCCCTTCTCAGTCCGATCACCATACGCAAGATCGCAACTGGGAAGCTTTTCAAACCCACACAGTTGCACCTTCTCCCTCCTACTACATACAATGAAAGCCTAAGTGAAGAAACTCTGCAAAATTTTTTTAGACCAAGTCTTTGCGCATGATGACCAAACCTCTGACACTCCTGCCCAAAGCAACCTTCGTAACCAATCGACAGACATCCAAACAGAAGATGATGCACATTGTACCAAAGCAGAAATAAGCAATGTAATCAAGCAGCTCCCCAAGAAAAAAGCACCAGTCCCAGACGGGTTGGAGTATAACATCATTAAAGTGGCCATCAATTCGGACATTGCCTTATTCCAAACGATTTTTAATAGGCTGCTCGACACATGCACGTTCCCCAAGTGTTTTAAAATCGGTCAAGTCATTTTATTTCATAAGAAAAGTAGAGACCCAACGCAGGCTGCTTCGTATAGGCCTATGTGCCTTCTCTCCTCTCTGAGAAAAATCTTCGAAAATCTACTTATGAATAGAATTCGCCACTTCAACACCAGGCACAACACGCTTAGCAAAAACCAATGCGGCTTCTAGACAGACAAATCCACGCTGCATGCTCTTGTAGATATACATAATATGATACACGAAAATCGTAATAATGGCCTCCACACAGCGTTTATTAGCATAGACCTCAAACGCGCTTTTGACACGCTGTGGTGGCCGGCCATTCTTGCAGCCCAAAGAATGCAGAAATGCCCTAAGAACATCTACTATACCATAAGGCATTATCTCTCAGATCGTCTCCTCCTGGCAGTACATAACGGGGCTATCCTGGAGAAAGTACAGACAAGAGGCTCCCCACAAGGCTCATGTGCTGGGCCACACTTATGGAATTTAACTTTCGACTCAGTCATTCGAGATCCTTGGCCATCGCATACGCGAATAGTCGCATATGCTGATGACGCAGCGCTTATTGTCTATGGCAAAACAAGGGACATACTCTAGCAAAATGCAGAAGAAGCATGCTTCATCTTCTCCACCCGATGCAATAACTTAAAATTGGAAATAGCACAACAAAAGTCAAAAGTTTTGCTCGTGCCTAAAAAAGGTGGCTCTCTGAATAGACGACTTCGGATCCTATTAAACGGTGCCAGACTCTCAATAGTTGACAATTTGAAATATCTAGGAGTCACTTTCGATTCTAAGCTCACCTGGATCCCGCACGTGATGGAATTAAAGAGAAAAACTCAAATTATTGCTAGGCAGCTCAAGTCCATGCAAGGTTACATGTGGGGTTTAAACCCGCACATACATAAAACTCTTTATGTTACGGTGATAGAAAAGATAGTCACCTACTGTGCAGCGATCTGGGCCCATCCCATGCAAGGTCGTATAGTTCGACATTTGGTCAGTATACAGTGCCCTTTTACTTTGAACATTACGCGTGCCTTTCGCACCTCTTCCACAGCGCCACTCAACGTACTAGCTGGCCTTACTCCATTGCACATAGCCACACAAAGAGAGGCAGTTCTCCAGACTGTTTTCCAGCTTCGGCGACCCTGTTCACTCGGTGAAGATAGCTATAGCCCACTGAACTATGAATGGGCCACCAACCCACTTTGTCTACACCCATCATTACAAGGACTAGGAGTAAATGTCACGCTCAAGGATCCCAACGCCAATTTGTCCCCACATATAGGTGTAAAAGATAATACCAGCATTTTTACAGATGGGTCAAAGCAGGATGACAACGTAGGATGCGCATAGGTTGCCTCTCATCGAGACAATCCTATACCAACATGGAAAGGATATCTACAACATCAGAATAGCGTCTTCCAGGGAGAGGCAACAGCGATCCTTGAGGCAGTAAAATACACAGTCCAGTCACATTAATGTGACCATCTGTCAAAAGCCAGAATAACCACCTTTCGCAGAGCGGACTGCTGCGAGACGTGCAGGAAGAGAGTCACATAGGTCCCTGAAGGTGTTCTCTGGGATGTTGAGCCATGCCGACTCTAATGCCGTGGCCAGCTGCGCTAGATTACGCGGTTGAGGATCCATGCCGCGAACAACTCGATCGAGATGGTCGCACAGATGCTCGATTGGGTTTAAGTCAGGTGAGTTTGCTGGCCAGGGGAGGACGGTAAACTCATCCTGGTGCTCTTCGAACCACGCACGTACACTGGCAGCTGTATGGCACCTCGCATTGTCCTGCTGGAAGATGCCATCATCCTGAGGAAAAACAATGCGCATGTAGGGGTGAACATGGTCCGCAAGGACAGATGCGTACTTGTATTGATCCATTGTGCCTTCCACAATGATCAGTGAACCTAGAGAATGCCAGGAAAACATTCCCCAGACCATAATGCTCCCGCCTCCAGCTTGGACCGTTCCGGCAATGGTTGCAGGGTGGTTCCTTTCAGAGGTTTCACGCCTTATACGCCAACGTCCATCTGTCCGATGGAGCATAAAACGCGATTCATCCGAAAACGCAACCTGTCGCCACTCAGTGGACGTCCAGCTGCTGTACTGGCGTGCAAATTCTAGCCTTCGCCGTCGATGAACAGCAGTCAGCATAGGTGCACGAACCAGGCGTCTGCTTCGGAGGCCCAGACGCAGCAATGTTCGCTGAATAGTACTTTGGGAGACACTTTTGGTAGCCCCTTGGTTCATTTTGGTGGTCAGTTGCTCAACGGTAGCCCGTCTATCTGCCCGAACGCATCTCCGCAACCGTCGTTCGCCTCTGTCATCTATGGCCCGTGGTGCACCACATTTGCCACGTCGCTGATTTTGGACAGTCCCATTTTGCCATGCACGGTACACTTTTACCACGGCGGCACGCGAACAGTTCACAAACTCAGCCGTTTCGGAAATGCTTCCACCCTTGGCCCGAAAGCCAATGATCATGCCCTTTTGGAAGTCGGATAAATCGCTTCGTTTCTGCATTACGCCAACGATTGAAATGTTTTTCGAAGCCCTCACACACCCTTTATATACGCTCAACTGCACTGTGCTGCCACCTGCCTTCTGTGATTGGTTATTTAACTCTGACATGGAAAGTACGTGGTGGTCACATTAATGTGACTGGACTGTGTATATCGACACACACCAACTTAAGGATGCTACAATCTATTCCGATTCAATGTCAGTATTACAGGCCCTACAAAATCCTGCTCATTTCTCTCCCATCATACTTAGCATTCAACAGCACTTACGCTTCAACGTATGTCTAAACATCAGCCTGCGATGGATCAAAGTCCACGCAGGTCTGCAAGGCAACGAGCATGCCGATACCTTAGCAAAAGAGGCAGCACAGAACATCGAAGCTCAAGAAATCAAAATTCAATGGCCAAAGTCACACCTAAAACGCCAACTAAGCCTTAAAGCCACCTCATTATGGCAAGAGGACTGGGACGTAGGAGACACAGGTAGACGCACAAACTACCACATGGCTTACGTAGACACAGAAAGGCTCGTGGCCAATCCGCACCTAGTGAGATTTATAACAGGGCATGGACCGTTCCCAAATTATTTCTACAGATTCGGTATCACCAATACGACCAATGCTCCTGCGGTACCACTGGCACACCTGAGTACTATCTGACGCAATGCCCTATCACAGCGGATCTGCATATCACGATGCCAAGATGCTAACTAACAATAGACAAGCGTTCAGTTAGTTCATTGTGAAGCAGAAATATCTAATACGACATGTTACTAAAGTAATGCAAAACCTTGCATGTAGAGGGGCAGACCTTTGCGACATCGCCTGATATTCCACCTACAGCCTCTCCACCATGCACAATGGAGTGTCTTCTGATATCATAAGTCTTCAAGTAGTTTACAAGTCCCTACATTAGCCGCTGCCCAAGTCTAAGTTGTCGTAGCAAAGTATCACTTTCCGGTCACCTAGTCCTGGGCTCGGATATGTCTCTAATATTACTATAATACCTACAGTCTTGCATCCTCTACACAGCTCTACTATTCAGCTCCCAATAGATATTTTTTTCCTCCCCATCATCTTGCTCTATTCTGTGCGCATGAGAGTTTTCTGTATATAGCAGGTGTATCTATATTAGTAAATATTCTAAATGTTTCTCATATGCTCCAGTTACCTTGTATTAATATCCTACATGTTGCCCCAATCTGTGTAAATGAAAGTTTCCTGTATATAGCAGATGTTTACATGCTCTGTAAATACTCTAAATGTTTCTCACATGCTCTAGGTCCTTGTATCAGTTTTCAGTAATATAACAGTAATATAGCATCAATAATTTTGTCTTGTACATATTCTGTAAATATTCTAAACGTTTCATATATGCTCCAGTTCTTTGTATCAGTAATCAAGTAACATCACAGTAATTTAGCATCAATATTTTTGCCTTGTATACTCCACGTATCACTTAATAAGTGCTTATTTCTAGCTTCACGGAAGGCATAATTACATTTGCCTTGTATTTTCCACGTATTAGTTCTGCAGCACTGCATATCTCTAGCCACCAAGGCCTATTATTGTACATAAAGTACCCTGTATATAGCAGCAACATGTCTTTCTGTTTACCTCACTCTGCTTTTCCAACTGTTTTCATGTAGTGTAGCAATGTGTATTCCACGCAACAGTATTCATGATTTGTATACCTTAAAGTTACTATGTAAAATAGCATTTTAGTGTACCCTGGGTTTAGTCATAATATTTTTCCTGTACGAGATATTCTTTTTATTAATATAAGAGATATTTCATGTACAAGATATTATTAATATAAGAGATATTTCATGTACAAGATATTATTAATATAAGAGATATTTCATGTACAAGATATTATTAATATAAGAGATATTTCATGTACAAGATATTATTAATATAAGAGATATTTCATGTACAAGATATTATTAATATAAGAGATATTTCATGTACAAGATATTATTAATATAAGAGATATTTCATGTACAAGATATTCTTATTATTAATATTAGATACTGTACCTCTCTTTGTGTTTTGCCCAGTGTATACTGGAGTAACATTTATATAGTACTGTCTTATGCATATATTTGTATTCTTGTCATGTAAATTACAAAGCGTTTTCTCCTTAAGTTATGTAGTAATATTCAAGCATCAATATCATAGCCTCGTATATTCTTTGTATCAGTTCAGTAGCACTGTATAGCTCATGTATCAAGGCATATTGCTGAATATTCAGTTCCCTGTGTGTAGCAGCAACATATTTTTCCACTTACCTCAATGTGTTCTCTTAATTATTCATGTTTGCGATGCGAATGCGATGTGGTTACGATGACCAATTAAACAATAAACAATTGAACTTAACTATTTATTGAAGTGTCTAAATGCGTTGCGTGCCTCTAGAGGCGAAATCAAAACTGCAAGTGCCTAGTTTTACAAGAGTGGCGTTCTAGCCAATATGCGCCAAGAACAAGATATCGCCAATGCGTTGAAAACATATTAATCATTTCAAAAACATACAAATTAGTACTCAACATACCCCCCGGCATTGAAGGGTTCAAACACTTCAATCAATAATGAATAATTAAATATACATTACAAATACAAGATAATTAATACATAAATTGCAAACAATACTCATACAATACAATTACAAGAAATGAAATTACACTGTTAGCAGATTGTTGAATCAAAAACAGTCCTTTAGAAAAAATTCTCTTCTAATTGCAGTATCGCTATTTTTGCGATTCCTCTTTTTATAGTTCCCATTGCTGTCTGCACATTTACAACCTTAGCCTTTTCGTCTGATCCCGGGAAAACATTTGCAACGCGACCTAGCAACCACTTAATTACAAGAAGGCTATCTTCCTTAACCAATACTAGGGTACCTATTTTCAAATTTGTTCTGACTTCTCTTCAGGACGCCTGATTAAATTGTTAAGTTTTTGCAATTCAGCGTTAGCACCAACGAAGTTTTTTGCGTTGTCCGAAAATGTAACTGCCATTTTCCCTCTTCTAGCAATGAATCGCTTCAAAGTGGCAATGAAGGCAGCTGTTGCAAATTCGGATACTAATTCGAAATGAACTGCCTTGTTTAAGAAGCAAACGAATATTGCTAAGTATACCTTATTTAGGATACCCTTTCTTTGTCCCTTATACCTTATGAAAAAAGGGCCCCCAAAATCTGTGCCAACATAATTAAAAGGGGCACTGGGATTTACGCGTTCTGAAGGTAAAGAACCCATAATTTGTTCAAGTGTAATTGGGTTGTTTTTCCTACAGGTAACGCATTCATACGTTATTTTTCTGATTAAATTCCTGCCTTGTATTGGCCAGAATTTCTGCCTCACACAACACAAGAATGCCTGCGAACCTATATGAAGATATTTTTTTATGATAATATTCTACAATTATATTGCTTAACTTACCCTTTGCTGGCAAGATTATTTGGTGTTTTTGTGAAAAACTGAGGTTAGCATTTTTTAATCTGCCTGCAACTCTCATTACCTTATCTTTGTCTAAGAAAGGATTCAATGATACTAATTTACTTTTGCAAGTGATTGGCTTACCTTGCAGTAACGCGTGGTATTCTGGATTAAATTCTCGTTTTTGATATTCTCTTAATGAGGTAACTTTCTGCATAACTTAATTCTTCTGAACTTACCCAATTCGTTCTTTTATGAGGAGAATTTCTTCCCTTCCTTGAATTCCAAACAAACCTGAAAATATAGCTCAAAATACGTAGTAATTTAATATACTTATTACTAATGTTTAAAATGGAGTCAATTAAATCATTAGTGTCAATGCTTATCAGGGATGCGTCAGTCACTTTTCTAAATTCACTAGAAAAGTCTTCTGTTTCTTCTAGATGTTGACGATCAATGTTTTTAGTAGATACGGGGATCATCAAAGGTCCGTTCCCAGAGATCAGCATCACATAGTTTGTCGAAGTTTACTCCACGGGAAGCAAGATTCGCCGGATTTTCTTCTGAGCGCATGTGATTCCACTGGTAATTCGAAGTTAAGTTTTGAATTTTACTCACTCTATTGGCACAAAATGTTTTGAACAAATGTGGAGAGCTTTGAAGCTATGCCAAGACGATGGTAGAATCTGACCACAAATATTGTCTTGCTGATAGTTAAATTCAGGAGATTCACCACTTTTGACACAAGCTGCGATAATAATAAAGCTGCACAAAGTTCCAATCGCGGCACTGATAACGGTTTTAATGGTGCTACCCTTGTTTTACTGCAAAGTAAATTTGAAGATGGATTAGCGTTGGTAACACAACGTAAATAAATGGCTGCACCATATGCGTGTTCTGAAGCATCACAAAATCCGTGAAGTTCTACTTCAAAATAGTTGTCACATAAAACATATCTATTCACTCTTAACTTGTTTATCGATTGCATGGAAGCGGTGAAATTTTGCCAGTCTTTAATTATGTTTTCAGGTAAGGGTTCATTCCATTCCAGTTTTAACAACCAAAGCCTTTGAATGAAAATCTTAGCCTTGATTATGCCTGGTGCGAGTAATCCTAAAGGATCATAAATGCGAGCGATATCCGAAAGAACCGTTCTTTTCGTGTA